>LGRX02007366.1:0-27967 GCA_001247695.2 Cymbomonas tetramitiformis | reverse complement strand
GGTACACCACGTGCGGGGGTATACCTGTATGACCGCGCAGGTCACACCACGTGCGGGGGTGCACCTGTATGACCGCGCATGTCACACCACGTGCGGGGGTACACCTTTATGACTGCGCAGGGCAC
This sequence comes from Cymbomonas tetramitiformis, assembly GCA_001247695.2. Classification (NCBI taxonomy): domain Eukaryota; kingdom Viridiplantae; phylum Chlorophyta; class Pyramimonadophyceae; order Pyramimonadales; family Pyramimonadaceae; genus Cymbomonas; species Cymbomonas tetramitiformis. The sequence goes on along the minus strand of LGRX02007366.1, from coordinate 27,842 downwards.
ACCACGTGCGGGGGTGCACCTGTAAGACCGCGCAGGGCACACCACGTGCGGGGGTGCACCTGTATGTGACCGCCGTTATGGGTGCATGCAGCCACGTGGGCGGGTACACTGCCCGTATGACCGCCAGGTACACCACGTGCGGGTACACCTGTATGACCGCGCAGGGCACACCACGTGCGGTGTACACCCGTATGACCGCGTTGTGGCACACCACGTGCGGGTACACCTGTATGACCGCGCAGGGTGCAGCACCACGTGCGGGCACACTGTATGGTGACCGCGCAGTCACACCACGTGCGGGGTGCATCTGTAACACCGCTGTGTCACACCACACGTGCGGGCACACCTGTAACACCGCGCAGGGCACACCACAGCGGGGGTGCACCTGTATGACCGCGTTGTGGTACACCACGTGCGGGGTACATCTGTATGACCGCCGTTGTGGTACACCACGCGGGGTATACCTTATGACCGCTGCAGGGCACACCACGTGCGTGCACCTGTATGATCACAAGAGGGCACACCACGTGCGGGGTATACTGTATGACCGCGCGCAGGCACACCACGTGCGGGGGTATACCTGTAGACCGCAAGCAGTGGCACACCACGTGTGGGGTATACCTGTATGACCGCCAGGCGCCACGTGCGGGGTACACCTGTATGATCGCGTTGTGGTGCACACCACGTGGCGTGGGTACACCTGTATGACGCGCAGGGCACACCACGCGGGGTACACCTGTATGATCGCGTTGTGGCACACCACGTGCGGGGGTACACCTGTATGACTGCGCAGGGTACACCACGTGCGGGGGTACACCTGTATGACCGCGCAGGTCACACCACGTGCGGGGGTGCACCTGTATGACCGCGCAGGTCACACCACGTGCGGGGGTACACCTGTATGACCGCGCAGGGCACACCACGTGCGGGGGTGCACCTGTAAGACCGCGCACGGCACACCACGTGCGGGGGTACACCTGTAAGACCGCGCAGGGCACACCACGTGCGGGGGTATACCTGTATGACTGCGCAGGGCACCTTACGTGCAGCCTGTATGATCGCAAGAGCACAACAATGCAAGGAAACTGTGGTTGACCGCCAAGCAGGGTACACCACGTGCGGGTACACCGTAAGACCGCGCAGGGCACACCACGTGCGGGGGTACACCTGTAAGACCGCGCAGGGCACACCACGTGCGGGGGTACACCTGTATGACCATGCGGAGCACCTGGTTTCGACCGAGGCTCGAGGATGTCCGACGCCAATCAGCTGCTGTTGGCAGGAAGATGTAGTGACGAGTGCTTGGAACTCCGGCCAGGTCGAGTCACGCCGCACTAGGAAGGAGGTGAAGCTGCTGAAGGAGTCGATCTGGTGGAGAAACTGCAGATACATGGTGCTTGCCCAAGGACACATACGCTGCATGCACCGGTCACTTTTGGTGAAAACTTAACAGCCTTAACAGCTGACTGTGTTGTTTGCAAGGGTCTTGGCCCCAACCTCTGTCTGTGCTGTCCCTTGAAATTATATATACAAGTCTGAAAAGCAACTCGTCGAGTGAGAACGAGGGATGGATCTGTGATATATTCTGTTTTCTCCCTTTTTGCACCTTTTTGCTGATTTGTGGTGAACTGGTCTGTTGCCGCACTGGAGTGATATGCATTCATTGGCTGAAAGAACATCTGCGCTTCTTGAGAACCCGCATTCATTATTTCATGATCATTTGTTGACAGAACATCTGCGCTTCTTGAGAACTTGCATGCATTATTTCACAAGGAAGCGCAGCGATAACTGGTTGAAAGGCAACCTGAAAATTGATTGTGGCACGGGGTGTGGCGCAGGGTGTTATTGCCCTGGCAACTATCCTGTTGATTTACTTCTTCTGGGCTCTTGCCTGTGGTGCCAATTTGCAGTGCTAATGGGACCGGTGAATATCAAGGTTGTGAGCACGTGGTGTGAATTTTGTTATCATTTCGCCTCATTGCTACATGCCGTGCCGGCAGAATCCAGTGGCATCAGTCCAAGTATTCACTCTTGTGAATCAGTACCTGAGTATACATAAAGCTTTGGTAGTTTGAGTGCAGACTGTTGTCATCATAGCCAATTGGTTATAACCAAACCGTGAAGAGCAGCAAGCAGATTGCTAGAGTGTTGGTTTCAAAGCTACTTTAATGATTTGTCAAGCTTTGCTATATGTATGCTTCTGCCGATGTTGTCCTCTACCCTGCTTAATTTGAGGACATATATATATCTCCGTGTTTCATGGTTTAAGTGATCCCACTTGCATTCCGTCCCTTGCAAAGATTTCGGGGATGTTGGTAGCATTGTGCATGTGGGGAGTTCCGAGTATGATGTCCGATTTGGTGAGATGTGGGCTTTGCACACAGAAATGGGCATGCAAACCCCAAGTCGAAGAAAGAGCAATTATAAAAGTTGCAGCTGTTTGTAATTTCAGATTTAATGAAATTTTATTGCATTTTGAATCGCAGCGTATAAATCGACATAGAAAGTGGCGTCATCCATTGTGATGGAAATGGCGCCATCCATTGTGACGGAAACCGCAACCCCAAGAGTGAGTGCGACGTGTCCATATAACACACTAGTGGCATTGATTGCCCAACGAGGACCCATCACCTACTATTTGTATTAGGCAATACGAATCGCAGTCGATCCTTTGGACGGATGCACAATTTCGTCTCTTTGTTGCAGGTACACATGTTCTTTTAAAAAATCCCAAATTTTGGGTATCCCTTTGATAGTGCTGGCTGCGGCCGTGACGTATTTTAGCCTGCGACAAACCCCTCTCCATGCGCGCGGACCGCTACGGGTCCTGCCAGTGGCCCGGTGATGTGTATTCCTGAACTGTGCACATCTGAGAATAGCGATCTTCAGCACCCCGTCGGCGATCCGTTGGACACTATCTCTAGCTACTGCCCACGTTCGGTATACTGGTGGTTATTGTGGTGCTGAGCGAGTATCCCTGCTTCTGGTGTTGGATGTACCATATAAGAATGCGCCTACTTGATACGCCGTGCTGCGCTCTATATGACGATGATCGTGCTACTCCTGGTATAATGTATGCTGCGCATTGACCTTTCCGTTTGGTGCTGGTGTGGATATTCCCACTGGCGGCGTGCCTTAATCGATCAGGGCTTGGAACAGGAAGCGGCATACGTGGTTGTGTTTGCTGATCCCAATCGGTTTTATTTCTTCATGACCGCCTTAGTCAACGACAAGGCAACGGTAATCCGTGGCTGCGTATGGCTGTTTTCGTCCCGTAAGCATCCTGCGCATGCTGCTTCACCGGTTTGCGATTTGGAGACTATAGTTGCAGCAACGATATGGTTAGTATCATCATAATAGGACAGTGAGAGTACGTTTGTTTTATTTGGTAGCACGGCTACTACCGGTTGCGTGCATTTCGTACCTGCCGAGCAAGAAAGGGTATTAGTTGCACCGGTATTCCGATATATCATTATATGGGAAATAACGGTATATTGCAGGGCTAGTCATGATTATCAGCATGGGTGAACAGTGGGAATCTGCGCATGATGTTCATCTAGGTGGTAGTTTTGGCATTTGGATGAGTTTGCGTGTTTGATGTTGTGCCTTAAACCTTTTCATTGTGAGATGTGAACCTTACAATAAAGTTTCTGATACCTCTTTTTACATCAGTACCAATCGATGCCCTTTCATGTATTTTTCTTCGATATAACGGCGTGATCGGTTCGGTATTGCAATGCATGTGTTATATAGTGCATGTGAATATGTGTATATGAATCTGAAGTATCGATATGTCAAAGGCATACGAATGCATATACGAACTTTCAAAGTAATCGGATAAGAATCGATGTATATATACAACGTGTATACGTGAAAAATATAAATGACGGGGCGCTAGGCAGCTGTGTGTATCGGGGGTTGGTTTAAGCGAGGGCTGCATATTGTGACGAGGGATGCAATGCACTCTGCAGCGTGGTTAGATGCGGGACGAGAGTCTTCGCCGAAATGCGTTGTGCAAGGAGGGTTGCTTACACGAGGTTCGAGGCTGTACGAATAGATGTCGGACTCTAGGTCGCGAGTGGATGTTCGGCGCGAGGACGCAAGTGGGTGCCAGGCGTGAGCGCGTGAATGAGTGTGAGAAGCGAGGTCGCGACTAGGCGATGTTACGTGCACGTGCAAGGTCGCAAGTGGGCGGTGTCAGACGCGAGTGGGTGTCAGACGCGCGAGTCACGAGTGGCTGTTAGACGCGAGGACGCGAGTGAGTGACCGGCCCGTGGGCGTGAATGGGCGGTGTCAGACGCGAGGACGCGAGTGGGTGCTAGACGCGTGGGAGGTCGCGAGTGGGTACCAGAATTGAGGTCGCGCTAGTAGGTGGTGCTGGTGTCAGACGCGAGGAGGCGAGCGGGCGTTAGTTTTATGGACGCGAGTGGGTGTTAGACGCGAGCGAGGACGCGTGCGGGTATCAGACGCGAGGTCGCGAGTGGGTGTCAAAGGCGAGGTCAAAAGTAAGTGTCAGACGCGAGCGGGGTCTAGAGGTGAGTATGTGTCAGACGTCACTCTAGCGTTTTGGTATTGGAGATTAGACGTTACACAGGATTTGATCGTAATAAGCATTTATCGATAAATCATGTAGGTAGCAAAGGCTGAACCGAGACGCGAGGCGCCTGGCGCTTGGCGCCTGGCGCCTGGCGCGAGGCTAATGACTATGTCAGAAACCAATCGGTATGTCTCTGGTGTCAGACCCCAAGTGCTGGGCACCAATTGGCACGAGTCCAGCGTTAGACGCCAAGTGTGACACGCGCCTATTGTGAGACACCAATCGTCACACGCGGATGTTGGGCACCAAGTGTTTAGTACCAATCGTCGCGACTCTTGTAATAGACACTAATTATAGCGATTCAAACCAATCATCACTCTGGTGCCAGACACCAAGTGTTGGTTGGGCACGAATCGTCACGAGTCCAGCGTTAGACGCCAAGTGTGACACGCGCCTATTGTGAGCCACCAATCGTCACACTGATGTTGGGCACCAAGTGTTTCGTAGCAATCGTCGCGCTCTGGTGGTAGACACCAATCGTGATACTCGAGTGTATTCGGTTGAAACCGTAGCTGCGAGATACCGTATACGCATTTATCGATAAATCATGTAGGTATAGTCATGCTCATAAATTAAGGGGCACTTTTTGCGATTTCGAACACACTTTTCGAAAATGTACCCCCTACCCACACGGATCTTGCTTACATGCGGCTGCCACGAAATCAGAATATGCAGGATGTATACCAATGACGACTATAAAGTCAAATCGCACAAGGGAGGGTCGAGTCATGCCTGACCAAGCCTGCCACGCCGACCACGCGTCAAACACAAATGCCCATTTTTAAGGGTTATGCCGAGGGGGCTGAATGCCGATTTTTTTTAAAATCAGAAAGTCGTCCCCAGGTAGCATTTGGAATTGGAATATTGGGGACATATAATGGTTAGTCGATAGGCATCGATCACCCCCCAGAAACACCCCTATTCTGACCTCCACGGCATTTTCCCAATTTCGACGCATATTGGGTAAAATTAATTCCGATTTTTCAGAATTAAAAATAAGGCGGTTTTGGAAAATTCGGGAGTCACCTTAACGCGCGACTTTCGGGCGCCCCACTTCATCAACGCAGGGTCCATGAGGTAGGCAAAAGGAGAACTGGTCACTGGGCCGGTCTGGTCGCAGGTGACACCGCTATTGTGCCACTAGTCTACTTGACTACTTGAGCTGCTTGAGACCTTGACCCAGTGAATGTCTCAGTTTATTGAAACCGGTCTACTCACCATCTTATGGGAGCAGCCGAGCTGCCTCGCGCACTGCCACACCTTCTATGGAACCGAGGTGACATGCGCGCATGCGCGAGCGACAGGTTCGGGCGGTCTTGGCGACACCACGCCCGCTTTTCGTTGCCCCTTAATTTATGAGCATTACTATGGGATCCTGGTCTGCGGAGTAGGGTTTCGAAGGAAATAAGACATTTGAGGATAGCATTGGGGCATATAATGACCACGTCGGTTGATATAGGGGTATTTCAACGTCGAGGAATCCATTTTCGTTGTCCGTTTCATCACATGGGCACCGTAACTCTTGATATTGGGCTGCAAAGTTGGGATTTCGTGCAATTTTTGCTTATTTTGTGTGTGCGTCGGCAAGTTCAAGGGCATTATTTCAATCGAAACATGGTTACACTGCATTAAAATTGTGTCGATATACTTATTTGACAACATGGCAATGCTTAATCGCATTGGGGAACGATTTGACTACGGGTGCTGCAAGGTTTCTACACTACTGCACCACTAGGCTAAAATTGCCACATTTTGCACTTTCGGTAGTTATGCCGAGATCCTTCTACCATCTTCCTGGATAACTTTCTCATCCTGCGGTGCATGCCTCCCACAAGCTTCCTCATGGTGCCGATTGGGATGTCATCCCACGCCTTTTCAATCCCTTCCTTCAATTCGTCGATGTTCTTGAAGCGAGTCCCAGCGAGGCTGCCTGCCATGACCGCCCAGAGGTTCTCTATGGGGTTCAAATCAGGTGAGTTTGGGGGCCACGCGGTGATGTAGGATGGCACGTTATCAGCCAACCATTTCTGAGTGACCTTGGCGGTGTGGGGCTTGGCTCCATCTTGCATGAACACCCACGAGTTCGGTTCACGAGCTGCGAATATCTTCTTCGCCCCTGGGATGAGCGTTTCCTGCAACACCGCCATGTACTCTCTTTGGCATTGACACCTTTGCCCCGGCCATATTCAGCAGGGCGTTTCTTGCCAGTGGTCCCACTGACGAAGACGAGGTCAGTCTTTCCATGCCAACCAAAGCCTGCGTACACGTGACCTTGGATCGCATTCTTGTTGGTCTCGCATGTATTGGCCTCGTTTTGTGGTACCCATCTGAATTTGGCAAGTGTCCCCCCGGCTTTACCGCCCACCACGAAGTACTTGCTGTCTGTCCAGAGCACATTCTTCCAAGTCCGGTCACGATTTCGTCGAGCAAATATGACACGCTTCTGTCGTTGCAGCGCGTTGATTCCGATGACCACTTTGGGGGCTTTGTACTTCAGTGGAATAACCGTGCCTCGCATGGATGACCTCAACGCCCGGCTCACGGTGTGTCGGCTGACATGGTGATAGCCTTCATGTTGTAAGGCTTTCTTCACACGTTTGGTGTCCAAATCGTCACCATCTTTGCCTTGTGCAAGTTCACGAGCTCGCTTACAGCCTACCGTCCCCAGTTTCTGGGTGCCAAGCCCACTAGGTCGACCTACAGCACCGTCACTGACGCCCCCAGTACTCTGGTAACAGTCCACCCACTTGGTCACAAAGGCGCGCTTCACCTTGAATTGTCGGGCGATGGCGGATATATTGGGCGCTTCGCCAGCCTTCTTCATCGCCTCCCACCTCAGAACACACTCCCACCGCTTCTTGTGTCGTGGAGTGGTGGATGGAGGAGGTGTTGGCGGCGAAACTTGAGGCAGAGGAGTGGAAGACACCGTTGGGACCACCTGAAAAAGCATACCCCCAAATCGCGCAATTTTACACCCTACCCCCTTGGACAAAACTCGCTAGATTTCGGCTATCTACATGATCTGAGGTAGGCATACAACATATCGCCATGTGCACAACTCACATGGGTAGCATTCAAACAACACAAATGACCTTAACACACAAGTTTGCCCACCGATATCGCCATTTCCCCAAGAAGCCCATAGTCATGCTCATAAATTAAGGGGCACTTTTTTGCGATTTCGAACACACTTTTCGAAAATGTACCCCCTACCCACACGGATCTTGCTTACATGCGGCTGCCACGAAATCAGAATATGCAGGATGTATACCAATGACGACTATAAAGTCAAATCGCACAAGGAGGGGGTCGAGTCATGCCTGACCAAGCCTGCCACGCCGACCACGCGTCAAGCACAAATGCCCATTTTTAAGGGGTTATGCCGAGGGGGCTGAATGCCGATTTTTTTAAAAATCAGAAAGTCGTCCCCAGGTAGCATTTGGAATTGGAATATTGGGGACATATAATGGTTAGTCGATAGGCATCGATCACCCCCCAGAAACACCCCTATTCTGACCTCCACGGCATTTTCCCAATTTCGACGCATATTGGGTAAAATTAATTCCGATTTTTCAGAATTAAAAATAAGGCGGTTTTGGAAAAATTCGGGAGTCACCTTAACGCGCGACTTTCGGGCGCCCCACTTCATCAACGCAGGGTCCATGAGGTAGGCAAAAGGAGAACTGGTCACTGGGCCGGTCTGGTCGCAGGTGACACCGCTATTGTGTCACTAGTCTACTTGACTACTTGAGCTGCTTGAGACCTTGAGCCCTTGAGAATTCCTACCCAGTGAATGTCTCAGTTTATTGAAACCGGTCTACTCACCATCTTATGGGAGCAGCCGAGCTGCCTCGCGCACTGCCACACCTTCTATGGAACCGAGGTGACATGCGCGCATGCGCGAGCGACAGGTTCGGGCGGTCTTGGCGACACCACGCCCGCTTTTCGTTGCCCCTTAATTTATGAGCATTACTATGGGATCCTGGTCTGCGGAGTAGGGTTTCGAAGGAAATAAGACATTTGAGGATAGCATTGGGGCATATAATGACCACGTCGGTTGATATAGGGGTATTTCAACGTCGAGGAATCCATTTTCGTTGTCCGTTTCATCACATGGGCACCGTAACTCTTGATATTGGGCTGCAAAGTTGGGATTTCGTGCAATTTTTGCTTATTTTGTGTGTGCGTCGGCAAGTTCAAGGGCATTATTTCAATCGAAACATGGTTACACTGCATTAAAATTGTGTCGATATACTTATTTGACAACATGGCAATGCTTAATCGCATTGGGGAACGATTTGACTACGGGTGCTGCAAGGTTTCTACACTACTGCACCACTAGGCTAAAATTGCCACATTTTGCACTTTCGGTAGTTATGCCGAGATCCTTCTACCATCTTCCTGGATAACTTTTCTCATCCTGCGGTGCATGCCTCCCACAAGCTTCCTCATGGTGCCGATTGGGATGTCATCCCACGCCTTTTCAATCCCTTCCTTCAATTCGTCGATGTTCTTGAAGCGAGTCCCAGCGAGGCTGCCTGCCATGACCGCCCAGAGGTTCTCTATGGGGTTCAAATCAGGTGAGTTTGGGGGCCACGCGGTGATGTAGGATGGCACGTTATCAGCCAACCATTTCTGAGTGACCTTGGCGGTGTGGGGCTTGGCTCCATCTTGCATGAACACCCACGAGTTCGGTTCACGAGCTGCGAATATCTTCTTCGCCCCTGGGATGAGCGTTTCCTGCAACACCGCCATGTACTCTTTGGCATTGACACCTTTGCCCCGGCCATATTCAGCAGGGCGTTTCTTGCCAGTGGTCCCACTGACGAAGACGAGGTCAGTCTTTCCATGCCAACCAAAGCCTGCGTACACGTGACCTTGGATCGCATTCTTGTTGGTCTCGCATGTATTGGCCTCGTTTTGTGGTACCCATCTGAATTTGGCAAGTGTCCCCCCGGCTTTACCGCCCACCACGAAGTACTTGCTGTCTGTCCAGAGCACATTCTTCCAAGTCCGGTCACGATTTCGTCGAGCAAATATGACACGCTTCTGTCGTTGCAGCGCGTTGATTCCGATGACCACTTTGGGGGCTTTGTACTTCAGTGGAATAACCGTGCCTCGCATGGATGACCTCAACGCCCGGCTCACGGTGTGTCGGCTGACATGGTGATAGCCTTCATGTTGTAAGGCTTTCTTCACACGTTTGGTGTCCAAATCGTCACCATCTTTGCCTTGTGCAAGTTCACGAGCTCGCTTACAGCCTACCGTCCCCAGTTTCTGGGTGCCAAGCCCACTAGGTCGACCTACAGCACCGTCACTGACGCCCCCAGTACTCTGGTAACAGTCCACCCACTTGGTCACAAAGGCGTGCTTCACCTTGAATTGTCGGGCGATGGCGGATATATTCGTTGGGCGCTTCGCCAGCCTTCTTCATCACCTCCCACCTCAGAACACACTCCCATCGCTTCTTGTGTCGTGGAGTGGTGGATGGAGGAGGTGTTGGCGGCGAAACTTGAGGCAGAGGAGTGGAAGACACCGTTGGGACCACCTGAAAAAGCATACCCCCAAATCGCGCAATTTTACACCCTACCCCCTTGGACAAAACTCGCTAGATTTCGGCTATCTACATGATCTGAGGTAGGCATACAACATATCGCCATGTGCACAACTGACATGGGTAGCATTCAAACAACACAAATGACCTTAACACACAAGTTTGCCCACCGATATCGCCATTTCCCCAAGAAGCCCATAGTCATGCTCATAAATTAAGGGGCACTTTTTTGCGATTTCGAACACACTTTTCGAAAATGTACCCCCTACCCACACGGATCTTGCTTACATGCGGCTGCCACGAAATCAGAATATGCAGGATGTATACCAATGACGACTATAAAGTCAAATCGCACAAGGAGGGGGTCGAGTCATGCCTGACCAAGCCTGCCACGCCGACCACGCGTCAAGCACAAATGCCCATTTTCAAGGGGTTATGCCGAGGGGGCTGAATGCCGATTTTTTTTAAAATCACGGAAAGTCGTCCCCAGGTAGCATTTGGAATTGGAATATTGGGGACATATAATGGTTAGTCGATAGGCATCGATCACCCCCCAGAAACACCCCTATTCTGACCTCCACGGCATTTTCCCAATTTCGACGCATATTGGGTAAAATTAATTCCGATTTTTCAGAATTAAAAATAAGGCGGTTTTGGAAAAATTCGGGAGTCACCTTAACGCGCGACTTTCGGGCGCCCCACTTCATCAACGCAGGGTCCATGAGGTAGGCAAAAGGAGAACTGGTCACTGGGCCGGTCTGGTCGCAGGTGACACCGCTATTGTGTCACTAGTCTACTTGACTACTTGAGCTGCTTGAGACCTTGAGCCCTTGAGAATCCCTACCCAGTGAATGTCTCAGTTTATTGAAACCGGTCTACTCACCATCTTATGGGAGCAGCCGAGCTGCCTCGCGCACTGCCACACCTTCTATGGAACCGAGGTGACATGCGCGCATGCGCGAGCGACAGGTTCGGGCGGTCTTGGCGACACCACGCCCGCATTTCGTTGCCCCTTAATTTATGAGCATTACTATGGGATCCTGGTCTGCGGAGTAGGGTTTCGAAGGAAATAAGACATTTGAGGATAACATTGGGGCATATAATGACCACGTCGGTTGATATAGGGGTATTTCAACGTCGAGGAATCCATTTTCGTTGTCCGTTTCATCACATGGGCACCGTACCTCTTGATATTGGGCTGCAAAGTTGGGATTTCGTGCAATTTTTGCTTATTTTGTGTGTCTCAGTGGTCAGGATCCCAATGTGATCCCAATTCTCCACCCCAGATTGCGACACGATCCAGGCCTGAACGTTGCGTTGGTTCTTGAACCTCTTCAGGGTTTCAATCGCTTCTGGGATGGTGATCTCAGTGGTCAGGATTTTCTTCAGAACGCCGTTCAAGTAATCAACCTCCACGTCCGAGTGAAACCCGAGCATCGTCTGAAAAAAGGTCATGTTCAACTCCTTCTTCTCGCTCTCCTTCACGATTGCCTGCTGCAAAGGCTGTGCCGGCTGACCGACACTCAACGTGTTACCGGCGCTTCGAGGAACACGCCTAGACCTGGCCTTGCTACCCGACTTCTTCTTCTTGAGGTCGACACCTACATCCTTCAACGCCTCCTCCGCCCCAGACGTCTCGGTAGTCATGTCAACGATCTCACTCTCCGCCGAGTCCAGGTCTTGCGTCTCTTACTCGACCCCTTGGTGGGGGTCTTAGTCTGCCCCTTCAGAATACCCGCGCCGTACGCATGCATGATTCTAACAATGTACTCCCAAGTGTCCTGACGCACTGTAGCCATCGACCAATTCGTTGCGTAGTCGTTGGCGTAGGAGATGTGATTCATTTGCAACACCTCCGCCTTAATCTGAAACTGCTGAGCCGATGTCAAATAGTACCAGACCGGGAACCATTTGCCACTTTCAACGTCTCCCCCGAAAAGCTCCCAGTCATTCACATTGGCCCAGTCCCCCTTCGACAGCTTCTCGTAGATATGCTTCCTAACTTCCGGCTTCCTTGGAAGCCTGAAAGTCTTGGGATCGTGCTTTTCCAACTGCTTCACCAGGCCGTCCTCCGTCCAGTCTTGGGCCTGAACGTCCCATTCCGTGATGCCACAATGCCAATAGAGTTTGTGGAGAGGGCCCTTCGATGCCTGCATGGTTTGCCGAGAAATTACGGTTAGTAACATTCTTTTACTTTAAGTAAGTAAGAGCTTTAAGTGACGAAGATGGATAAGTTACATTATTTTCTCAGAAATCACCTGCATGCCAGTTCGCATGGATTTTATGATTTGCTGGTGCGACTTGCCCTTCACGTTCTGGTCGACGGTGTTCTGCTCGTCAGCCAAAAATCGGACCATGTCAGACTGTAGATTAAAATACAATTTGCACTCGATCTGCTGAAAAGCTTCGTTATCTGGTTGTTCTTGGTGAAGCTCCCGCCGAGCGGTGAGGCTATGTTGGTGCCCGAAGCACACGAAACGATATACGCCGTCGTACACCTTACTGGGGTCAAACTCCTCCGCGCTTGTGAGGTGCTCCCCAGAGTTCGCCCATATAACGTACACTAGGGACGTGTTCTGAAAACCGTGTGGGTTCCAAGCCATGCTCTCTTTCAAGTTCATGACTTGCGCACGGTCCTCATCCCTGATGCGCTCGTAGTCCTCAGCTTGTATAATGTACTGGATATGTATGTTGAAGGTACACCCCTTGACGTCTTTGGCGTTAACGACTCTGGGGTACCGGTGCTTATACTCAATCTGATACCGAATCGTATTAGAATGAGCTATTGAACGCCGCTGTTTCGGCAAAGTGAGCAAGGACTGCCAGTCCTGCGCTGCTTGCTGAGCATTCTGTTCTTTGGCCGCCTTCGCTGTCTCTCCAGGCCCGTAAGCCAACAATGAGCCGCCCGGACCACGATTAGCAGCCAGATCGCTTTCTGCTGCAGGTGTCAATGGTACCTATATTGTAATATAAAAGTACAAAGTTAGTCACTAACAGGTAACACCTCATTAGCTTAATGAGCAAATCGAAACAATACTCGTATTCATTATAAAACTGTTAAGGGGAAAACACAAAGGTTAGAAACTTTGCACAACTGCTCATTAAGCTAATGAGACATATTTTACATTACAAGCTAATGATACATATTTTATTAACATCGGTCTTGATCAATTACGGTTGTCAATGTAAGTTTATGCCTACTTCTTTAGCTTTGCTTTACTACATTCCTGTCGATGGCTCGACTTCCAGTGCTGCTTCGCACAATCATGGGAACAGTATACTGCTTGGTGACAGCCACCACACCGCTTTTCTCCTTGTTTACCACAATTTATACAGAGACACTGGTGTGCTGACACCGAGGACTTCCCGAATCGATCTTTGTTTGCCTTCCGAACAGCAGATTGTGTGAAGCATGCGGTCCAGCCATTGGGAAGCTTTACTGGTGAATTAAAGTCGGTTGTGCCAGAATCCTGCAGTAAAGGAAAAAAAAGAAAAACTGCTCATTAAGCTAATGAGACCTTTTGGTCAGTCATCGAATTTATCGGGTAAAACAGTCACACATGTCTATAATGACAGTAGGTATCATACTGACTCTAAAGAAAAAAACACGGAAAGTTCAGAAAGTTTGCAAAACTGCTCATTAAGCTAATGAGGCTTTTTGTCCAAGTTTTGGTCAGTCATCGAATTTATCGGGTAAAACAGTCACACATGTCTATAATGACAGTAGGTATCATACTGACTCTAAAGAAAAAAACCTAAAGGTCTAAAGTTTGCAAAACTGCTCATTAAGCTAATGAGGCTTTTTGTTCAAGTTTTGGTCAGTCATCGAATTTATCGAGTAAAACAGTCACACATGTCATATAATGACAGAAGGTATCATACTGACTTTAAAGAAAAAAACCTAAAGGTCAGAAAGTTTGCAAAACTGCTCATTAAGCTAATGAGGCTTTTTGTTCAAGTTTTGGTCAGTCATCGAATTTATCGAGCAAAACAGTCACACATGTCATATAATGACAGAAGGTATCATACTGACTGTAAAGAAAAAAACCTAAAGGTCAGAAAGTTTGCAAAACTGCTCATTAAGCTAATGAGGCTTTTTGTTCAAGTTTTGGGTCAGTCATCGAATTTATCGGGTAAAACAGTCACACATGTCATATAATGACAGTAGGTATCATACAAACTGTAAAAAAAACCTAAAGGCCAGAAAGTTTGCAAAACTGCTCATTAGGCTAATGCGGCTTTTTGTTCAAGTTTTGGTCAGTCATCGAATTTATCGGGTAAAACAGTCACACATGTCATATAATGACAGTAGGTATCATACAAACTGTAAAAAAATCCTAAAGGCCAGAAAGTTTGCAAAACTGCTCATTAAGCTAATGAGGCTTTTTGTTCAAGTTTTGGTCAGTCCTCGAATTTATCGAGTAAAACAGTCACACACGCATGTCATATAATGACAGTAGGTATCATACAAACTGTAAAAAAATCCTAAAGGTCAGAAAGTTTGCAAAACTGCTCATTAAGCTAATGAGGCTTTTTGTTCAAGTTTTGGTCAGTCATCGAATTTATCGAGTAAAACAGTCACACATGTCATATAATGACAGTAGGTATCATACAAACTGTAAAAGAATCTAAAGGTCAGAAAGTTTGCAAAACTGCTCATTAAGCTAATGAGGCTTTTTGTTCAAGCTTTTTAAGACACAATAATAATTAAAGAAATGACAAATAATATAAAAAAATTTACAGGATTTTCAAAAATGTTTGAACTTACCGCGGTTGGAAGTACTCCGGTGCCACCCATCTCCGTATCGATTGAATCGTCCAAGAGACTGAACACTTCACCAGACTCCTCAGGAGACTTCCAGAATTCTTCGTTCTCGGAATTTCGCCACATTTCATTTAAAAAAGAACTGTAAGCAGCAGCAGGAACTTTGGTCGCTGCTCGTGTAACCAGCTCATCCAGCCTGTTTTTGCGCGCTGTGTAAGAAGGCGCCACGCTGCTAATCAGCATATTTTCAGCGTCAAGACGGACAGCGGTATACTCATGCGGGCGTTCGCCCGTTGCCAGCACGTACAACGGGGTATTGCCGTTGGCGGTTGACGCAGCGCCAGCGAAAGAGATACGAAGGTTCTCATCTGCGTTTGCTGGCAAAAGAGGCAAACTTTTCTGAACTGTACCGCCATCGGCTGTTGCGAGAAAAACATATACTCGCAGCCAATGGCCCTCTAAAGAAGCTACGCGCTCAACTGACCACTGCTTGTCGGGTAGCTGTAGTATGTTTCCTCCGCTCAACAATGCGCGAAATTGATCCGCAGTTGCCATTATTTTAATTCACGAAAAAGTAAAAGAAAAAGGGCGATGAGCTGTAAGCGGTGTTATGCAAAGTAGGTTTTGGATTGTGAGGAAGACTGGTCGAGTTTATTGAGTTTCAATAAGTTCCGTGCTCTCGTCATCAAAATCCGAGAATTGCGAATCGAAGTATTTTATTGGACGGGCCGAACGCGACAAAGAACTCGAATCTGCATTCAAGTTCTCGATTTCGATTGATGACATCTGCACTCGATCCGGGAACTTGAGTACAGAGTGATGATATTGGACAAAGTTTGGTCGATCGATCCGATGAATTTAATATGACCGACCGTAATATTCAAATTCAAAGTCATCGGCTGTCGCCCCTGACGAAACTCGGAATGAACTCTCGTCGTTTTCATTTCACGGAAATCGGCTTCATAAGATTTTTGAACTATTTTTCTGATGGGGCCGTTCTGGCGAATAGCTGACGAAGCTATCGACGAAGTTATTGACCTTTCACAGCCTGCAATATACTACACCCAGAAGGAAGACGATATCATAGAAATAGACACAGACGTATTTCGCTCATCGCCAGTTAACGCTCCTCGCTCATCGCTATACAAAACAGTTTGCGACGATGAGATATTATGCTTTCCGTGCGTTGAAACGCCAATGCACTCGAAAAGCGCAGAAACTCCAATGACTCCAAACTTGCAAAAGACTAGCGACTCTCGCGCGACTCAGCGCTCATCGGACTCTGATGACACAATAAACACGCAAGAGTCTAGTTCGCGAAAGATCACAAGTGTTGACTTCAATGAGATAACGCAAAGCCTTGAAGCAAGCTTTAGTTCGTACTCCGTGGGTGACGAAAATAGTGAAAGTGTGCTGAATGGGAAATCAACTAAGGTCGGTAAAGAGCGAGCAGTTTACACATCAACAAAAAGAAAACCCATAGAAAACAAGCCAATATCAATCAAAGAACGAAACCTTTCACAGTCTGACATAGATAGTATTGCAGTTTATCGGTGCAAATGCAAAACCTTTTGCTCCATGATGTTTCATATCTCGGCTTTAACAGCACAACGCAAAATGTTTTGGGGCTTGTCTCAAAAGGATCGTAAAGAATGGATGGTAACAGATCTTATGAAGAGCGGTACCAGAACTTGTGACTCCGGATTCATATTTAAGTTCTTCATATGTGACAGACCGGCGAGTTTGCCTAAACTGCTCATTAAGCTAATGAGCAGTTTTCCTTCTTTTTTAGGAATTCCCCAAAAGTATAAATGTTTGTGCATATTCCTGAACGTTTGCCTAAACTGCTCATTAAGCTAATGAGCAGTATTCCTTTTTTCTTATAGAATTCCCCAAAAGTATAAACGTTTGTGCATATTCCTGAACGTTTGCCTAAACTGCTCATTAAGCTAATGAGCAGTATTCCTTCTTTTTTATAGGATTACCCAGAAGTATAAACGTTTCTGCATATTCCTGAACGTTTGCCTAAACTGCTCATTAAGCTAATGAGCAGTATTCTTTTTTTCTTATAGAATTCCCCAAAAGTATAAACGTTTGTGCATATTCCTGAAAGTTTGCCTAAACTGCTCATTAAGCTAATGAGCAGTATTCCTTCTTTTTTATAGGATTACCCAAAAGTATAAACGTTTGTGCATATTCCTGAAAGTTTGCCTAAACTGCTCATTAAGCTAATGAGCAGTATTCCTTCTTTTTTATAGCATTACCCAAAAGTATAAATGTTTGTGCATATTCCTGAAAGTTTGCCTAAACTGCTCATTAAGCTAATGAGCAGTTTTCTTTCTTTATTATAGAATTTCCCAAAAGTATAAATGTTTGTGCACATTCCTGAAAGTTTGCCAAAACTGCTCATTAAGCTAATGAGCAGTTTTCCTTCTTTTTTATAGAATTCCCCAAAAGTGTAATTTTTTGAAGAAATTCACTTTGCTTGTATATTTACAGGTGTGCTCGGCCTCCTACCAGAAGGTTTGCAAAATAAGCCAAGGCTATTTCTGCGACGTATGCGAGCGTGTTCTCTCAGGAAGAACAAATTTCATTCACGGGCTGACTGGCAGCGAGGCGAATCGGCGTTTGTCCAACAAAAAATCAAATGCCGTTGCCTTCGTGAATAAATATGCGGCTGAACAGGGCGAACATCAGGCTGATAAACCTGAGACGCATCTCCCGTCGGGGAAGACAAGAGAAGAGATTTGGGATGACTATCTCGATTCTTTATCTATTCACGACCGCAAATCCAAGGAAGTCTCCTTGCCGTACTTCTACGAAATCTGGAAAGACGAGTTCAAATCTTGGCTCAAAGTTCCGAAGTGCAAGCGTTTTTCGCAGTGCAGTGTATGTGCTTCGATCAAACTCTTGAAGGAGGGCACACCTAAATCCCAGCACGGTAAGCTAAATTCTGAAAAATATAGTATTTGCATTTGTTTTACGTTGTTTTAGAAGTTTGTATATTAAAACGTTTTATTTTTTTCAGGTCAATACGACAAAATGCGAGAGGTGCACCTTAACCAAGCGCGTGCCGAGCGTGAGAAGTTCTACAAACACGGCCGAAAATCCAACATGACTAAGAGCATCAAGGAAAACAAGACGTGGTGGAAATATTCCTCTGTCATCATTGACGGGATGACCCAATGGACGACGCGCCTGCCGCATTTCAGGCGCATGCCATCATATCTGGACCGAAAGGACTTCTTGGACGTGCACAATATGGGTAGCATCATCGAAAACGTTGGCCGGTTTATGGACTTCAACTACGCGAATTACGGTGACGACGCCAACTTCCTGCTGAACGTGCTGCATCGTGACGTCACTCGAATTCAAGAGCACCGTCGTAAAGGGGATGGCGAGGAACCGTACCCGATGCCGGAAGTGTTATACGTCCAGCTTGACAACGTGGGCACCAACAAGAGCATTATGCTTTTGGCGTATATCTCTTGGTTGGTTATGTCTGGCGCGTTCAAGAAGGCGAAGGTGAACTTCCTAATCGTCGGCCACACCCACGAGAACATCGACCAGATGTTCTCGCGTTTTTCTGTGCGCTTAAAACGCAAGCTTGCGATGACCCTTGACGAAATGATGGAAATCGCAAAGGAGTGTTTCTCGGATGGCATCTTCACGACCGCGGTGGCGAAAGTGCACGATTTGAAGACCTGGTTCGGTGGTCGCTACGAGAACGTCTGTGGCATCTCCACGCAGCAGACCTTCAAAGCGTTCAAGAACGAGGCCGGCGAAGTGGTTGTGCAATACAAGATGTATTCCACCGACAAGAAGTGGCTACCAGAGGAGGGCCTCAAGGTGTTGAACTCTATGCCCGAGAACCTGCCTGATTTTGTCAAACCGAAAGCCTTCTCCAAAGAAGGGCTTACGAAGCTCGAGGATCTGGTGGACGGGATGCGGACCATTTTGAGTACGACGTTTACACCTACCCACGAGGCGTGGTGGGCGGAGCTGTTGAGGAAGCAACGAAAGCTGACCGAGGAGGGCATTTTCGAGGAGCCCAATGTCCCGTTCGGTTTGCCGAGCAAATTGCACGCACGTTTGAATGCCCCTTTGGTGCATGCCCTGGAAGCTCCTCTCAGACTCGCCGAAGCTCAGATGCCAGCAGCAGCAGAAATTCCAGCTCGAATTCAAGAACGCGTAGAACGTGCACCGATTGCCGTGTACACGGGCAAACGTAAGGCGGTGAATCGGGCTGCTAGAAAAGACGAAGCGTACGTGGCCAACCCGGTATGGGAGGTTTCGTTCGATCAGATGACCGTAAACAGCTACGCCGTTTGCTTCGGAGAAATCACGGGCGTGAAGGCCAACGATGTATGCCAATTCCGTGTCAAGCTCAACGGCAAAGAATGGTCGGACCCCCTGATGCTTGTCCGAGTGCATGGACGGATTGTCTACGCGAAGGAGTTGAAGTACAAGTACCTGAACGTGAAGACATACACGGACACTAAGGAGCGAAGACTCGGAAAGGTGTTGGCAGGGAAAGCGGGAGCCTTCTGGGAGAACGCATCCGATACGCCGTCAACTGAGCCCTTCAAAAGTGCAGAGATATTGCTAGCGTGGAACATCGCAGCTGACGAAGCAAAAGGTTGTATCCCAGAAGAACAGTATGGGCAACTTATAGTGGCACTGCTTGCGCAAAGAGCCAAGAAAAGACGAATTGATAACGGGCAAATGGAAGAAACAGAAGGCGATGAAGACAATAGCGAAAACGAGGGAAATGAGGAAGTGCCGACCTGTCCAGACCGGTCCAGACCTGACCAGAGGTGTAAAGACCTAGACGACGGTAGCGATGTTGAAATGTGAATAGAATCAGCTGACTAAGACGCACGCAATAGATGTACATAATGTAAATACGATTATTAGATAAATCTGATACAGTAATCACTCACCGTTAAGGAAACTCGACGTTAACCCCTAAACTGCGGAGGGAATTTTTTACCAAAAACAATTCTTTTGCAAATTCACTTTTATCATCGTGCATCTCGACGTGTCACGTGCGCACAATAGCATTTACCATTCGATACCCATACACAAACATTTTGGGCCATCACACACACGTAATTTCGGAATATATATCGATATATCGAGAATATACAAGCAAAAATATCGGGTTTTTGGAGATCATGTTTCGGGGAAATGCTCTCTCACGACCACAACTTCGAGTGTTGGATTTGCCCACGTCCATCAAACTGCGAGGTTTATGCATGGTTTCAGATATACAACGAGTTTGGGGGGGTAAATGTCACTTATATATCGAAATACGTAGCAATATAGGTGAAAAAAACACCAAAAAACAAGAAAAAACATTAGATTTTCAATGTTTTCCATACTTAAGGCCAGATTTAGTGTTTTTGGGGGGAAAGCTGTGTAGAAAGTCGGTGTATGCTCCACGTGAGATGCGTTGCGGTTTGATATGACAATATACAATAAAACATTTCACACACGTGCTCGGGCGTGTTCGGGAACGTTACGCGGGGTTAGATAATTATCTAGGATAATGATCTGGCTTAGGAAGTGACAAACACTGGTAGCACGATGAAAACGTGAATAATTAAGTAACCCTTTTACAATTATACGTGACGCCGCATCATCCGCACCAGAAAGTTGGGTATCGTTGGAAAGAGGAGGACGAGCCGGATGCACTCCGATCAATAAGTCTGGTGCGCATGGTGCGGTGCGGCTAATATTCAAGTTCAAAGCCCTTTTGGGTGTGATAATCATCCGCATTCTGACGATGTTTTCCTGAAAAGAGAACTGCCTCCGATCTGGCACTCCTGATTCTTGTTGCCGATGGTGTCGAGGTTCAAGACCGACGTGTGGCATACACGTATCCGAGACGGACTTACCATTGGGCCACTTTTCCAAATTGCAATCGCAAGGAATAACAGTTGGCTGGACGATTTGAGAAGGGATTGCACAAAAGAGTAATGAAACACACTCCTCGACAGTCGGATTTCCACAACAAACGGCTAGATTCAACATTTGAGATCTTCGAAATATTCCATTGATCTCATCCGTGAAATAATATAACGTATGCATGGTAGCTGTTGGATTTAGAATTATAACGATCGTGATA
This sequence comes from Cymbomonas tetramitiformis, assembly GCA_001247695.2. Classification (NCBI taxonomy): domain Eukaryota; kingdom Viridiplantae; phylum Chlorophyta; class Pyramimonadophyceae; order Pyramimonadales; family Pyramimonadaceae; genus Cymbomonas; species Cymbomonas tetramitiformis. The sequence continues at coordinate 6,796 of LGRX02007366.1, read as the reverse complement.
CGGTAAATATATATTTATATGGCGATTTGATATTAAGAAAACCTGCGTATAAAACTCATGTAAATCATATACCACGCTATAAAATTGCTTCCGATTTGCTTTCAGACTAGAGTCAAACGAGAGCGAGAGACAGCTCTCGATGACGGACATTTTTCTCGTTCCTATGCGCTTCTAGTTTTCTCGTGTCAGCAAGTATGTTTCTCACGGTAATTGCTCTGATGCTCCTTTGTGGTAGGTGCCCAAACGATGGACCTGTTCACGCTAGCAACGAAACAGAACAATCTGGGTTAGAGCCCGCGAAATATGGTATCCCACTCGACATAGTTGGCAAACGTGCAACTAACCTATCCCAAACTGAAAGACGCATCGATGCACTTTTGGAAAGTTTGCGCGTACCTGGTTCGGACCAGCGGAACGATGAGAAATTGGCTGCAGTGAAGGAGGAAAAACTCATCGAAGTCGCTAGGTCTGGCATTTCCTCTCTACAACTGCAACTGTCACAGTTCGAAGCGCGAGAAGAAACCATACAGGCGGAGATAGCTTTGATGAAAGAATGAGATCTCGATGCCAATGTAGGAGCTTGCAAAATAGTATGCTATGTTTGAGTTACACTTTTCAAAATGTTGTATAATAATCTATACATGTTCAAACTTTTGGTATCAATTGGGTGTGAAAGTGTACAAACTTACCTGCTGTTTATCTCATAACTCGTTGTAAATGGATTGCCGCTTTTCTGTGGGTTCGATGCTTCGTTTGCGCTTCTTTGTATTTCCAGCCTTTTTCTCCACTAACCATCCCTGATAATACTCATGACAAGCTTGGCACAACTTACGGTAGTTTCCACTGTATTCATCCCTCAGCATAGCCCGTCCAACAGGATAATCCCATAACCAAGCCTTCATTCTCGCCTCATCGTGTATGCATTCGATGTTCAAAGGAATGATCCCTGCTACACACAGCTTGTTCCTTACAGGATCTGCTTTTTTGGGAACAGCAAACACGCCTTGTTTTTTGTTCTTAAGGTTACGTTTCGGGTAGACTGACGATAGCATGACCTTCCAAGTGCCAACAGATTGAAAGTCCCCAATGAAAGGGAAGGGGCCTGACACGGTGTCGTCAACAGTAGTTCCTGGTTTAAATAGTTTATTTAAAAAATCAATATGTTGCTGTTTGGGCAAATTGTCGCCGTCCTTCCAGCTACAGGACTCATCCCAAGGCACAGATCCTTGACAAGCATCCTTCGTAGGTTTGGTAGTCCCCTTTAGAGCCACTTGCACAACAAGGCGCGCGATATGTGCCTAAAATCATGCGACACCCCAGACCCCACACACGCCAATCAATCAATTAGCAAAAGCTGCCTGCTCATGTGTGGTAAACACCACCGAGGCTCAGCGCGCATGGCGAATGAAGCTTGCGCCAACAAGGCTCAGCGCATAGCTAATGCAACCTGCACCACTGCGGCTCAGCGTAGAGCAAATGCATCTTTCGCCACCGAGGCTTAGCGCATAGCAAATGCAGCAGCACTCCTCGCTGTGCGCCTCAATGGCGCAGGCTGCATTGGCTCTGCGCCGAGCCTCAGTGGTGCAGGATGCATTTGCGGTGAGCTGAGCCTCTATGGCGCAGGATGCATTGGCGCTACGCTGAGTGTCGGTGGCGCAGGCTGCATTTGCTATGCGTTGAGCCTCGGTGGCACCAAATGCATTTGCTTTGCGCTGAGCCTCTGAAATGGAGCAGGCACATTCCTGACGGAGTGCAAATGCATCATATTTTTAATTCTTTTGAAAAGCTGATCAAAATATTATTGAAAAAGAAATTTTCAAGTGCAACCCACTGCCAAGCGCAAGATGATCATATGTTTGTCGCTTTCGCTAAGAGATATTAAAGGTTACCACGCCGAACAGCACACATACAGTGATGTAAGGCCGACCGTGCTCTATCGACAATGAAAAGCGCCACACACTATATGCAGCACAAGTGGTATTGCCTAAACTTCCTGACCTGAACGTTCATAACTGCAAAAAACCTGAAGCGCTTCCTGCTTCCATCATATGCCTATCCTATCCCACAACACGCGATTTTCAACGTTACTTGCAGCACAAGTGGTATATTGCCTATAAACTGCCTAACCTGAATATCATAATGCAAAAACATTATCGTCAAGATTGAAGGGTAAATTTCAGAATACAAGGGAAGCCCTCCTTGGTTGTCAAGACGTAGATCTGCATGCAGTGGTGTGCTTTCTTCATTTTATCTCAACTGATGTCCTCACTGCCTGAATGGATCTCGTACTTTGTTTTTTCACAATACTGCTGGAATGCCTTCATCCAGCAGTATTACGGTCCTAGCACTGGCAGCCGTGGCCTTCATCCAACAGTATTACGGTGCTAGCACTTGCAGCACTGCGCCTTCATTAGGCAGTATTACGGTGCTATTACATAGTATTAGCTCTGGCAGCATTGCGCCTTCATCCGGCAGTATTACGGTGCTAGCACTGGCAGCACTTATAGTCACTATACCATGAATTAGTTCTACCACAACACCATATATGCTGTGTGGTTGTGTGTTAAAACAAATCAATAGGCGGATCGTAACGTCGCAGGAGACATCAATGTGTGGAAAGATGCGGTGCTACTCCCGGAACGATGCTTAAAATTCTAAAGGTCCGCACCTGCATAAGAGCTTTATTCACCTGGGCGCCGTGGGGAAGCTTGTTCTGCTTCAACGCTTGAAAAATAACTTGGAAGTCCTCGGGGTTGTCTTTGGCGTTTTGCGGTTCGAGGAGCTCTTTGATGTACTCGAGGTGGGACGTTTCACAGGTTCCAGAACCCGCGCCGGTCTTTCCTGAATCTTCGGAAAGTCCAACAATTGAACGGTCTCGATGTTATTGTTCAGGAAGATGCGTCCCAAAAGCAGACCTAGCCCGCTGCTTGCGAACTCGATCGCAAGAATGGTCCCGTCTGCCACGGTAAGTCGCGTAAGCAACTTGAAAACGGCCGAAGGATTATCCTCGATGAAGTCGCGTAGGTCGCTGACCTCAACTGAAGAATAGTCAAATTGGGAGGATTTCAACCTAAAGAGCTGGGAGGCCTGCACACGAGAGTTGGACGCTGCGACAACACCGCGAACTCCGACCTGGCAAGTCACAGACTCACTGCACATTAGCGGTGGTCAAGTCGCTAGAGATTCGAAGGATATGAAATCCTGGCGAAGTCAAAACCCTGAAAATAGGCAGACAAGTGGATACGTATATGTTTCACATACCGTTAATCGCTCAACAAAACGCAGGGTTTCATGCTGTCGAGCGCACCTGAATGATTTCATCAGATATCCACTTTAAACTCTGAAGTGCGTGCGCGTCCTCTCCAGCTACTTCCAACATCACGTGAGAGTCGTTAATAGTTGTTTTCCACGAATCGGTCCTTGTTAATATCGGTGCGTCATTCGCAGTGCTGCCCAGTTCTCCCTGTCTTGCAACCTGAGCTTGAGGACCTACATTGGACTCTCCGGAGACGTTTTGCCACTCGGTTACGATTGGGTGCTGGATTGGATCGGTTGGATTGGAAAACTGATTGGAAACCTTCCGAGCTGGGCTAGTCGCGTCTTCTTCGTCGGATTCTTCACTATCTTCGTCAAAATCAAATTGGTGCTGTTGAATCGGACCTCTAAGGAATCCTGCTGCGTTGGCTGGAGGGGCGTTCTCTTTATCCGTTTCGTGAGTTGGGGATTGGACCGCCCTCGGAGCTTGTGCCGTGGACGCTTGCACATGTGGCGAAATGGACCTTCGGACAACGCTAGGGGAGCAGTTAGAGCTTGGTACTTCCTCCTCGTCAGTGTTATATTCTTCCTCCCGCATGATCAGATGAACGCAGCACTCACGGATAAGAGAAACCCTAACGTAAAGAAAGTTTTCAAAAGATCTACAGGTGTTTCTGTTGCAACCCGTCGTGCGAGCCCGAGGTATTTGAAATTCGACCCCGAGGTATTTGAAATTCGACCGTGACACCTTCCGAGATAATTAATTTTGTTGTGGCCTCATGAAGATAGCATTCGACGTTGATAGGTCGCATTGTGAATTATATTAAACTTGACGGGGCGGTGTCTTTAAATTATATTAGCGTGACGTGCCGATATCTTTCTCGACACGTCATGGGGCGCGGTGGGATCTGATTCTGCGAGTTCACGGAGTTCCTAAACGCCGACCGGGTCACGTTTTCACGATAAAGAAGTGACATTATTATCTCACCCCGCGTAACGTTCCCGAACGCGCCCGAGTGGCCAATAAAGCATGTAGCACGATTTTACGCGTTTTAAAAGCGATTTCTTCGATTTCACATCACACGAGAATGACAAACTTTGAGGTTTCGCGGACGTGAGAAATGCTTCTAAGTGAGATATATACCATTGATGTATGGGTAAAGTAAGTCGATACATTTTAGGAATACATGTTCAGGTATGTAGACGTATATAACTTAGGTGAGTGATTCCGACCACTGTCCTTGACACAAGTGGCCGAGGAATGAATTTGAAAGTAAGTCCGTTGATGAGCTAGCTCATCACATAGCAGTTTAGGGGTTAAGGAAACAGCCAGCGTTTTTCCAAACTCCGGCATATTTAATACATCACCCCCATATTTAAAAACACTATGTAAAAATACGCTGGCGTGAATTTCCTGTTTTCTTAAAGGTGAGTGATTACTGTATGGCAATTGCTCATTTCTTTTGTATGTCATGCTCGCTACCATTTACAGCACAGAAAATAAATTGCATGCTTCACCGTGTCTTTGAAACATTTTCGTACTACGTGTCTTGTAATTTTACCGTTGCGGAGGCCTGCGAGCAAAATTATTTTCAACATTAACATTTTCAGCACATATATTTTCTAAATATCGCCAAAAACAGCTAATGTCAATTATCTACCCTAATGTCAATTTCATCGAATAGCGTGTTTAAATCATGTAGGTAATATAGGCCGAACCGAGGCGTTTGGCGCCTAGCGCCTGGCGCGAGTCTAATGATTATGTCAGAAACCAGTTGTTATGACTCTGGTGTCAGACCCCAAGTTTTGGGCACCAATCGTCATGAGTCCAGCGTTAGACGTCAAGTGTGACACGCGCCTATTGTGTGAGCCACCAATCGCCACACTGATGTTGGGCACCAAGTGTTTGGTACCAATTGCGCGACTCTGGTGGTAGACACCAATGGTGATACTCGAGTGTAGTAGGTTGATACCGTAGCTGCGAACTATACGCATTTGTGGATAAATCATGTAGGTAACATAGGCCGAACCGAGGCGCGAGGCGCCTGGCGCCTGGCGTTTGGCGCCTGGCGGCTGGCGCGAGTCTAATGATTATGTCAGAAACCGGTTGTTATGACTCTGGTGTTAGACAGAGTCACATTTTTCTTTTTGTTAGACCCCAAGTGTTGGGCACCAATCGTCATGAGTCCAGCGTTAGACGCCGAGTGTGACACGCGCCTATTGTGTGAGCCACCAATCGCCACACTGATGTTGGGCACCAAGTGTTTGGTACCAATCGTCGCGACTCTGGTGGTAGACACCAATCGTGATACTCGAGTGTAGTAGGTTGAAACCGTAGCTGCGAACTACGTATTTATCGATTAATCGTGTAGGTAGCATAGGCCGAACCGAGGCACGAGGCGCCTGGCGCCTGGCGCGAGGCTAATGATTATGTCAGAAACCAATCGGTATGACTCTGGTGTGAGTCAGACACCAAGCGTTGGGCACCAATCGTCATGAGTCCAGCGTTAGACGCCAAGTGTGACACGCGCCTATTGTGAGCCACCAATCGTCACACTGATGTTGGGCGCCAAGTGTTATTTGGTACCAATCGTCGCGACTCTGGTGGTAGACACCAATCGTGATACTCGAGTGTATTTGAATTTGGTTGAAACCGTAGCTGCGAGACATAAGCATTTGTCGATAAATCATGTAGATAGGTAGCATAGGCCGAACCGAGGCGCGAGGCTAATGATTGTGTTAGAAACCAATTGTTATGACTCTGGTGTCAGACCCCGAGTATTGGGCACCAATCGTCATGAGTTCAGCGTTAGACGCGAAGTGTGATACGCGCCTATTTTGCAACATCAATCGCGCATATTGTTAGACACCAAGTGTCACACGCGCACGTACGATGTCAGCAATTAAGCGTCACGACTCTTGTGTCAGACACCAAGTGTATGGTACCAATCGTCTCGACTCTGGTGTTAGACAGCAATCGTCGCGACTATGCTGTTAGTCACCAATCGTGATAATCGTGATACTTTTTGTGTACTAGCTTGGTGTCAATAAACACCAAGTGGCATACATGCGCGGTCTCAGGCACCAATCATCGCGACTCTGGTGCTCGACACCAAGTGTCATAGGCGGTACTCGTCGCACCTCTCGTGCTAGACCCCAAGTGTCGCACCTCTCGTGCTAGACCCCAAGTGTCGCACCTCTCGTGCTAGACCCCAAGTGTCGCACACGCCTGGCGTCACTCAGACACAAATCGTCACGATACTGGCGTTAGACACCAATTGCCATCATGCATGATTTCAGAAACCAATCGTTTTTAACACCAAGTGGCACACATGCGCGGTCTCAGGCACGAATCATCGCGACTCTGGTGCTCGACACCAAGTGTCATAGGCGGTACTCGTCGCACCTCTCGTGCTAGACCCCAAGTGTCGCACACGCCTGGCGTCACTCAGACACAAATCGTCACGATACTGGCGTTAGACACCAATTGCCATCATGCATGATTTCAGAAACCAATCGTTTTTAACACCAAGTGGCACAC
>LGRX02007364.1:30849-98732 GCA_001247695.2 Cymbomonas tetramitiformis | reverse complement strand
AAGAACGCCCTCAAGTTGACCATCGACCTCTACAGAGGCATTGCTACTTCTGAGGCCGCGGTGTCACTGGGTATGAAGGAGAAGGTCACGTTGCCATTGATCGAGTTGACGCCGCCCGTCGATGCAAGGAGCAAGCGGAATGAAGACCCGAGAGTGTGCCTGGCGACCGAGATCTTCGACGTTGATGCCACGACAGCGCGCACTCTTGCCCACGCTTTTGATGAGTGCGAGCTACCACCACGTGAAGCAGTGTCCCTGGTCGCAAGGGGGGAAGACCGTCTGGCCCTCGCAGGGGAGAGGTGTGCGCCTGCACCTTGTGCATTCTCGCGAAACCACCCCGAGCTGATGGAAAGCCTGGCGTCATGGCTAGAGGAGATGAGGCTGAGAAGGTTCAACTCGGATGAGAGGGAGAGACTTGAGGCGCGCTGCCAGTCCATGGTGGAGGCGGGCTTCCTGAGACCCAGCTCGATAATGCAAGTCGAGCTCACTGGGCGAGTCGGCTTGCACACCGAGGGCTCGACGTACGAACCTCCGCCGCCTGGTACGTCCTTGACAGACCAGATGCTGGGCATGCTACAAGCATCATCACGCAGCCAGCGGGAAGCCAATGTGGCGACCAGAGGTGAGTGGTCCAGTGCTGAAGAGCCAGATACGAGGGGATCCCGCACTCAAACCAGCCTGACCACAACTCAGTCGGACCCTCGCTATCCAGACCTCACGCTGAGGCAGGAGGCCGAGAGCGAAGCTGCCTTCAAGCTGGCCAGCGTACAGCCATGGGGGGGCATGGCAGTGAACCCGTGGGACTACCAAGACAAGGAGAGCAGCTGGTCTCAGCAGCGCTTGTACATCGACCGCACGGGCTATGCTCGTCTGTGCACACTCTGCGAAGAGGGCGATGGAGGTGGTGTAGGCGCAGGATTTGTGCAGGTCAAGTTCCCGCGATGTGGAGAATACAAGACCATCCTGGAGACGGAGCTACTGTGGCCCGACTTTACGTTGGTGGACCAGAAGGTTGACAAGGAGACGAAGTTACCCTCAGAAACCTGGACCACGAGGCCGAGCGGCAGGAAGGACAACGAGCAGGTGTCACTCCCTGACTGTGGTGCACATCGGGAGGCTGGAAGGTACACGATGGCGAGTGTTCAGGAGGCCCTCAACACCCATCAGACGTACCCAGGAGTCGTGACGGGCAAGCTCATGTGGGACAAGGTGGCGCGCCAGTTCTGCGTACTCAGCGAGCACTCTCGCGCCCAATGGGATCTCATGGAGCGCATGGTGCGTCACACCATGGAAGGCGTCACCATCATGAACCCCATGGGCAAGATGACTGGCGAGTTCCAGCTGCCTTTTTACTATGAGAAGGACCAGCGCTGGCAGTACCAGCATCTAAAGTACGTACAGCGAGTGGACATCGCTGACCTTCGAGCTCGTCTGAAGGTGAGGTACGATATGGAGGTGGCGAGCGAGGTGAATGTGATCCCGCAGCTCACGCTGTCAGACGCAGCGGACAAGGTGGGGAAGTTCTACCCGGTGACAGATGGGGAAGGAGGCAATGGCGAGGTGTTTAGCACGAACGCCGCCGCTGTGGAGTACCTGCACCTGGGGGACAACACGAGAGTGATGCTCGGTGCATGCAAGATAGAGGAGCAAGCACAGGACTCGCTGGATACTTATGGGGCCAGAAGAAACCCTCCAGTGCGCGCATCCAAGACTCTCAGGACGTCGAAGACGGTCAGGGGGGATGAGGCAGGGCCATCTGGCTCCGCACAGCCACCATCTTCAGCACCGCTTCGTCTACGACATCCAACCTGGCCCAACGGCACCTTCGACCCTGCCATGTTGGAGTATCACGCTGCAGTGTTCCAGGGCACCTACGAGCCGGAGTCGCCCACTCGCAGCGAGAACACAGCCAGGGAAGCCAATTGGCTGGATCTGGGAGGGATCTCGGAGTTCATGGCGTTGCATGGACAGACGGTCTTCCTCATCCAGTACCGTTGCTTCATGGGAGAGATCGAGTTCCAGCTTGGGAAGCCCTTCGCGGAGCGAGGAAAGGGGGTGCACACGCAGCGACTCAGCAGCCAGACCCTGCACCAGTACGCCTCCTCCGCAGGAGTGGGACAAAGGGGAGAGTTTCTGCCTCTGGGTGGGCAGTCGAAAGGCTGCACGGGAGGACTCCTCGGCACCTTGCAGAAGCATATGGAGCATCTGGTCGATCGCACCCAGCTCTTGGAGATCGCCAGAGGCCATTTGAGCGATGGCCCACGGCAGGGCACTCTACGGGTTTTCAAGACCCGTGCCAACGCCCGGTCCAAGGCCGTGTATTACCTCTTTGAGGACAATCGCTACTACAGTGAGCGGGGACCCAGCAGCATGGCGTTCACCTTGGAGTACCTCTCCTCAGGCACGCGCAAGTTCGACTGCTGCAGCTGGGAGACCTGGAACAAGGTGGCGGTGATGCACCGAGAACCATTGTCTGCGTTCATATCCTCGGTGGGCCCGGCGTTGCTAGCTGAGGCACGTCGGGCAGAGGTGCAGGCGCGTCTTCGAAACGACTTCATAAGGTGCCTGGACCCAATCGAGGGAGAAGATGCAGGAAGTGAGGAGGGAGATGGCAGCAACCCAGGATACTCTTCCGACCTTGCGGCTGTTGAGGGTGCGAGCACTCACACGGGTCGCACCAGGACGCCATCGCCGCTGACAGAGGATGAAGACAGCGTGGAGGTCATCAGTGAAAGACTGATTGGGCTGTCTTCCAGCTTGGCGCAGAGGGAGGCCGAGGTCGCGGCGAACCACCTCACCATAACAACTCTCTCGGAATCGATACGGGCACGTCAGGCGATCATCAGAGAATATGAAGAACGACCGCGTACTGCCCACGCAACTGCGAGGATTGGAGCGAGAACGACCACGTCGGCGCCCTACACTGGCCGAGTTCTCGGCGGGATATCAACCATGGGCACGCAAGCCACGACCTCGCCGACACCCTACTCTGGCCGAGTTCTCGGCGGGATATCAACCATGGGCTTGGAGTGCAACATGGCACAGAGACCTGAGCACCATTCAATCAACGACATTCTGAGATCCCCGGCACATTCCATCTGCACGCAGCAGACTGAAGCCGTGCCTCCAGCTGCACAAGAGCAGGACTCCGTTTCGTACGTGCCATCAACCCCGAGCTCTACAGCACCAAGCAGCCCGGAGCGTTCCAGTGGCTTCGTTGCGCATGTCGACACTCGACCTTCAGGCCATCCTGCAGCGCGCCCGCAGAGTCCCACTGAGAGTGCCGCACAGCAGCGTTCACCACGGGCTGGTCAGCGCAGGAGGAGGTCTCCGAGCCCCAGGGAAGGCGCTCATCGTCAGGACGCGGCTCGCGGTCGGCATGCCGGCATGGGCGCATCGCGTGCTCCCCAAAGACGCCAAAGTTATGATGAGATCTGGGAGGAGAGGAGAAGGGAGAGCGCACTGGGGCCTTTTCAAGGGGGCACCGGGCCGGCTGCAGCCCGGCGCGCCCGTCACTGAGAAGCAGCCCCGGCGTCAAGCCGGACACGCAGCCCGCCGATGATAGGCGGGCGAAGCGCACTCAGGTGTGCTTCCTGCTCATGGGGGTGTTCGTGCGCTTGCATTGGCCGCAGCTGCCTCATTTTGCAGTGATGGCAGTATGGATGGCTATGGAGGTATTCAGATTTCTTGGTGAGGGCGTCGCCTGCTGGGCATTCCACGCTGACGCGCCCCGCAGAGCCATAGCACGCGCGCTGTGGGCCGTGCGCGCAACGCCACTCGAGCCATGGGCACATCAACAGGCGCCTCTGCGAGTGCTGTTGGAGCTGGCCAGGCACTTACTGCTGTTAACCAAGGGTGCTCTTGAGGTAGCTGGGCTCCACCACGCTCGACGTGGGCTGTGGTACGTGCCGTTGATACGGTTCTGCCTCGCCATGCTCGCCATGCACTTCACGCACATGGCCGTCACTCTGGGGTGCGTCTTGACAGTTGGCGCCCACATTGTCCGCCATGGGTTGCCATGCTCCGGCTTGATTCAAGATGGTGGCACATTCGCCGCGCTGGAGACTCAGGTGGGCCGCGCGCTGGCGGTCGCCCAGCGGATCTTGGCCGCAGGGCCGGCTACGCTGGCCGCTGTTCCGCGGCGCTTGCAGAAGCCGCGCTTTGCCGCTCGACTGCAACGCCTGCAGTTCACAGCCGCTTGCTACCAGGTGGCGCGCGTTGTCTATGTGATGTCAGTCTTGGCACTGGTGGCCTACGTGGCTGCGGGAGGAGGCCTGGGCCGTATGCAAGGGGGGTGGAAGATGTTGACTTGCATACTGACCCTTCACCCTCCAGTTAAACCAGTGGGTACCGGCAGAATTTTAAAACTTTTGCTGCTGCTAGCGGTGGCTGCTTGGGTGGCCGTCGTGGCCCCTGGGGAGCCTCAGGGCGTGCTGACGATGGAAACGTGCTCGAGCTCGCCGATCAGATCTGCCAGGACCGCCTGGGAAGACCAGAGGTCTTCGCGCCAATGGGACACCGGATGGGAGGCCATGGTGGCAGAGCAGGATGAGGTGCTCCCACACACAGTGCTGGACACGTTACAGCCAGGGGGCACGACCAGGGTCACCAAGGACGAGGCCGCGTGGCTGGACACCGAGCTCAATGCCACCTTTGGAGGACACCCCGAGTTCACCGAGGAGAATTGGGAGGAGATGCGCAACGTGGTAAGGAGGTGCAGCTACTGCTTCGCCAACAAGCCGCAGGACATCCAAGGCTACCATGGGGGCGCGACACATGCGACCTTCGCCATCCCTTTCAAGGACGAGACTAAGGTAGCTTACCAACGACCGAGGAAGTACAGCCCGGGAGAGCAGGAGATCATCGACCTGCACTGCAAGGAACTGCTGGAATATGGCTTCATCGAGCCGGCTTCGCAGCACTGCAGACACGCCAGCAACGTGGTGGTCGCGGGGAAGAAGGATCACGACACTGGACAGTGGACCTCGACGAGATTCTGCGTCGACCTCCGATCTACGAATCGGTTGTCGCTCAAGGATAACACGTTACCACATCGCCCAGAAGAGCTCTACCAGCGCGTGGCCAAGGCCAAGTTCAAGACTACCCTGGACGCGACCAAGGCGTTCCACCAGATTCCCATGACCACTGAGGAGGACAGGGACAAGACAGCGTTCTGGTGGGGCAACCAGCTTTATCGCTACACATCCATGCCGTTTGGAGCAGCCGGAGCAACCGCAGCCTTCATCAGGATCATGGACTATGAACTACGCCACCTGCAACACTGCACGGTGGCGTACGTCGATGACGTGTGCATATACTCAGACACCGCTGAGCAGCACATCAAGGATGTGGAAGCCGTGCTTCGCACTTTGGGGGATGCAGGGATACGTCTGCATTCGGGCAAGTCGACCTTCGGGTCAGCCACGGTGGACTTCTTGGGCTACCGCATCAGCTATAACACCATTGGCGCGCAGGACATCAAGTGCAAGGCCATCCAAGAGCTGCCCAAGCCCGAGGACAAAACTGGAGTACGCTCCATCCTTGGACTCATGAACTACTACAAAGGTCTGGTGGGGGAACCCATGGGACCCAACTACTCAGAGATGGCACGACCATTGAACGACTTGCTCAGAAAGGAAGTGTTGGATGTCAAGGGAGCTTGGGGGAAGGAGCAGGACCAGGCATTGCAAGCACTGAAGGATGCCCTGTGTTCGGGGAGATGTTTGAAGCCCATTGATTACAGCAAGCCCATCTTCCTCTACACAGACTGGAGCAACCATGGCATCGGCGCAGTGCTGGGACAGAAGGACGAGAATGGCGTGGAACACATCTGTGTGGTCATCAGCCGCTCGCTGTCGAAAACCGAGAGACAGTACGCGAGCTTCCAGGGTGAGATGCTGGCAGTGGTGTGGGCCATCCGCACATTACGACAGTACCTGCACGGGATCCACTTCACGCTGATCACCGACCATTCGCCGCTCACGACACTCATGGAGAAGGGTGACCTACAAGGTCAACACCTACGCTGGGCCATCAGCCTCCAGGAGTTTGAGTTCACGGTCCAGTACCGACCAGGTCCGAAGAATGAGAACGCGGATGTGCCATCCAGATATCCACTGCCCAGCACCGCAGACGAGACTGGTGCCCGTTTGGACCGTGAAGGGGACCGAGCCAGGGAAGCGGGGCGTGCCGAGAGGCCAACGCGCTGCTTCACAGACGCCATTTGCTGGGAAGTGACCAGGGAGCCACCACTTGGCCCCGAAGTAAGCCCAGAAGCTCAGGTGGCCAACTACTGCGAGAACATGGTCAGGGAGCAGCTGGGTACCAGTGCAGTCCATCGACTGTTTGATGTACACTACCAAGAAGAGCTGGAGTGTAACAGGGGGGTCATGTTTGACACTGACCACCCGGAAGTGGCCAGGTGCTCGGGCAGGTTGACTCGGGTCGCCTGGGATGCCCTCAGCCAGGTACGGCCGATCAGGGGTATGCATTCCGGAGGCTCACCAGCGATATACAGCGACGAGACCATGGAGGGTGGTAAGCTCAAAGTGCCGAAGAAGATCGACACGAGAGTGATTGACAAGAGCTTCTTCCAGGAAGCCAGAGAAGAGGGCGTGGTCTGTTATGAGCCGTGTGGGGGCCTGTGTGCTGGACTAGAGATGCTCTTGCGCTGCGGAGTTAAGGTTAACAAGTACCTCTACCAGGACATCTCGAAGTCCAGCCAGACGGTAGCCAGGGCCAGGTGCATGGCGCTCAGCCGCCGTCATCCGGACTTGTTCCGTGCCGAGGCAGCCCACTTGGAGCAACTGCCCAGCAACATCGAAGACACCAGCCTCATTGACCTTGTACATGCAGGGGCATTGAGTGGAGAGCAGTGGGTCATGGTGTGTGGATATCCATGCCAGGACCTGTCACCAGCTGGCAAGCTGGCTGGTCTGAAGGGCAGGCACAGCAGACTGTTCTACCAGGCAGTGCGAGTCCTCTCCACGCTGCAACAGCTGCAGCCTCAGAGACCGCCAGCATATGTGCTGGAAAACGTTTCTCCGCTGTCACACAGGGAGAACTCGAAGATCGGGAAGGAGGTGTTTCCCATCATCAACAGCGTGGTGGGCCAGCCGGTGTCCTTTGACGCGGCGCGCGCGGGATCATACGCGCATCGTCTACGAGCATATTGGAGCAATCTGTTCCAGAATCAGCAGTTCAATCTGGTGATGGAGCGGGTGGACAGACCACCAGACAGATACGTGCGCGATATTCTGCAGCGAGGCTGGAAGCCACGCAGGGTCGTCACAGGAGACAGGAAGCCTCACTACACCGCCAACGTTGTAGGGGAGCCTATGAGAGTATTGCCAACCATCTTGGCGACACAAAACTCTCGTGCTTTTCGCGCGCCTCGCGCAGGCACAGTGGTGAGGAAGGGAGATGATGATGAGGTGGGGGAGACCAGAGAGGTTAACCTGGATGAGAAGGCAGTGGCCATGGGGTACAGCGCAGGTGAGCTGCGCGCGGCACATGGCATGAAAGACGGAGAATTGGCAGGAGTGCTTGGCCTTGCTATGGACCGAAGAGCAATGGAGCTATTGTATGCGATTGCCGAGGTCAGCACGACCAAACTGCCGATGAGTGAGGAGAGTGAGGAGAAGGAACATGGCACGCTAGTTGCCATCCCCATCGTGAAAGCCACCAAGGTGGCTGCTGTCTCCGAGGGCACGGCTGAGCCGGTGCGAGCCCAACTAGCAGAGTGGATCACCAGTTCCAGCGGCTACACCCAGCAAGTCGCGCGACGCCTCAGCCATCAGGACTGGGAAGAGCGACTGCAACGCATGTGCAGCCAAGGACAGAAAGGTACGCAGGGGCTAGGCACCGCCGACGCAGTTCCACGCCGCAGGCAGTGGAAGATGGCCTCCATGAAGCTCGCGGGCTACGAGGCACGTCACCGGCAGGCCTTTTCAAGACCTGGTGGTAAGCCAGCAGAGACGAGCTCAGCCCCAGAATGGGCACCAGTGACAAAGGAGAAAGAGATGAGGCTGCCTAAGCTGCCCGACACTACGAGAATGGTTGCCATGCTAGCCAGCGTAACCAACCAGGAGTCATTCCGAGAAAGATACCCCGATATACACGAGGACGAGCTATGCCTCGCGTGGATCAAGTCAGGAGGAAGAGTGGAGGTGCCCAAGGAGGAATATCACAGGGTAAGGAAGAGGGCAGCGCGTCACCGTTGGGACGAGCTCATGGGCGAGTTATACATGGTCCCTGTCAGTGGTAAGGAGCTGCTGGTGCCCAAGCCCTGTGACAGGATTCAGTTGGTGCGTGAGTACCATGAGAGGACTGGCCATTGGGGCATCAGGCGGACATTGAACCTGTTGTGGCAACGCCATTACTGGGCAGGCATGAAACAGGATGTGCAAGCGGTGGTCACTCAGTGCCAGACTTGCCAGAGGGTGAAGACGCACTATGCACGGGAGGAGGCGAATCTCACGCCGCTGGAGATCAAGTCCTTCATGTATCGCTGGTCCCTGGATTTAGCGTGGCCCACGAAACGCATCACGAAGGCTGGGAACCAACGCGTCTTGGTCATGATTGAGCACTACACGCGATTCGTCGTGTGCGTTCCAATCCCCGACAAGGAGGCCGCCACCATCGCCAACGCATTTCGCTATCATGTCCTATCCGTGTTTGGGGCGCCTGCAGAATGTTTGGTGGATGGGGGCACAGAGTTTGAAGGTGAGTTCTCTGCTCTATGCGAGCAGTGTCTCATTGACCGAAGAGTGACTTCACCGAGTTCCCCAGAGAGCAATGGCTTGACTGAACGGGTGGTACGTACCCTCAAGTTTTGCTTCAAGAAGATGGCCCTCGACAAGGGCCTGGACTTCGAGTGGGATGAGATGCTCTGGTCACTCGTACTCAGCTACAACGCAGCTAGGCAGCAGTCCACTGGAGTGGCGCCATTCACCTTGCTGTTCGCTCAGGAAGCCACGGTACCACCGGATCTTCGTGCTCGACCCGAGTTGGACTTTGGGAAGCAGGAGGAGAAGACACTGGCTGATGATCTGTTACAGCGAGCCGCCATCGTGAAGAGGCTCATGGTACATGCAGGGTGCAACCTGGAGATCGCTCAGCACCGCGACACTTTACGGTACGAGCACAGGAGGAGTGGCAGTTACGAGCCGAAGCCGCACCAGTTCAAGGCAGGCGATTTCGTATATATACGACAACAACCGCGCTCTGGCATGGAGGTGGCCACCAAGTCAGCCATCCTGAAGATAGTCAAGGTGCAAAGAGATGGAGTGGTAGTGTTGGAGGACAGCACGAAGCTGCGGGAGAAGAGCACAGTGCAAAGTATTGCGCCATGTCACTTACAAGTGAAAGACCAGTACGACTGCAGTGCAGCCATTCCCAGCAAGCATCTCGCGTGTGAGGTGTGTATGCGGACAGATGGGGAGGCAGCCATGTTGCTGTGTGACACCTGTAACCGTGGTTATCACACGTGGTGTCTGAATCCGGCGCTGGATGGAGTACCTGAAGGGGATTGGCAATGTCCCAAGTGCTTAGGTGGGACCGTGGTGGCAGCTGCCGCCGAGGTGAGCGCGTCAATCGTCGACAAGATGGCGGCCATGGAGCTGCAGCTGAGAGAGAAGCTGGGATCAGATGTGGTATTGTTGCCTGCAGACGTGGGTCCGCATCGTGCGGTGAGGCCGGGACGTGAAGACCCATGGCAGGCGCTGACCTCGCGGCAGATGCTCAGAAAAGAAGGGAGCATGGGGGATCTTCCTGACAGAGTGGCCTGGGGAAGCCAGGAGGAGCTCAGCAGAGTGATCACAGAAGTGATGCCAGGATTCTGGCATGAGGGCCATCGTACCATCTTGAGCAGGAAGTGTGCAGAGCAGCACGCTCGCGCGAGAAGTCTCCGCAAGACGTCCACGGTGCAGGCCATGAGCCCCGAGGAAGTGCAGAAGAGAGGAGATGTCACCCAACTGAGCAGAGCTCAGGTGAAGATTGCCAGTCAACTGGATTGGGGCTTAGAGTTGGTGATGACAGTTCCTCAGGAGGTCAGGCGTTTGGCGCACGAGGTGACTTGGGAGAAGATCACACAGGTATGGGATCCTTGGGCTGGCACAGGTGTCATTGGCAAGGTTATGTCACTGGAGTGGCCTCATATGAAGGTCATGAATAATGATTGGAATCCGCAGTTGAAGTGGCACGAAGCCCTTAATGCTTTACAACCGGGCAATTATCGAGCCTGGAAGGAGAAGTATGGGGTGTGTGACGCAGTGGTAACTTCACCCTGGTTCGCAGTGCTGGATATTGCGTTGCCGTTGGCAGTACTGGCCAGTCGAGTGGTGGCTTGTATTCATGTGCCATCGCACTACATGACAGATATGACAGAGAGCAGGGCACAATACTTTCGTAAGCTGTGTCACGCTGGGCGTTTACATGTGATTGGGCATTTGGAGCATGGACCTATTGGCAGAAGATGCATGTGGGTCATGGTGTTTCGCAACCCTTTGACAAGAGCCAGGATGTTGCGAGGAGGGGAAGCTTCTGGAGTGGGTATGTTTACCTTCAGCATGGGCAAGTTCGCAATGGATGGCGTTACAACGGAAGATGCTGAGCAAGCTCTTGTCTAATGTCTGTGCTACCGGTGGCAGCTACAGATGGGGGATGTTGAGAAAAAGAGCTTGCACAAGTGGTGAGAAGAGATAAAGAGATATCAAAAATTTTGAGATTTTGTATAGTCACAGTAGCGAGATAACTGTGCAGTCATATAAGGAAACATATGCAAAGTCGAGCTTGTGTTGTATAGGCACTGACAATAAGTAAGACTGTCTAGTAGTAGGGCTAGAGGGTTGTGCTTTGTGTGGACGCTTCGTGCATAAGTTCGCGACAGCTGTCACAAACCACGGCTTATCGTGTACCTCAGCCGGGTTGTGACACTTGCTGTAGCAGTCTCTGTGACGAACGTATGACACGCGCAGTACGATACGTGCGAGGAGTTATGACAGTGACGAGATACGGAAATACGGATGGGTGTTACACTTGTTTGGAGATAGCGAGAATAAGTAGGGCGGCGTAGTGAGAGTGAGCAGACGCTCATTTTTGTTTTGCCTTCGTAACAGTGATTCCGAGAATAACCAGGACTCGCTTAAGACCGCGAAAACAGCAGTGTTATGAGATAATTAATGAGATACAGTATTCTTATGCTTGTAAAGATATACATTTGTGGACTTGCCCTTGTGCGACTGCGTCAGAACTGTAATTAACAGTCTTTTTCATGTTGAGAAAAAGAGCTTGCACAAGTGGTGAGAAGAGATAAAGAGATATCAAAAATTTTGAGATTTTGTATAGTCACAGTAGCAAGATAACTGTGCAGTCATATAAGGAAACATATGCAAAGTCGAGCTTGTGTTGTATAGGCACTGACAATAAGTAAGACTGTCTAGTAGTAGGGCTAGAGGGTTGTGCTTTGTGTGGACGCTTCGTGCATAAGTTCGCGACAATACGTGTTCATATTGCAAATACGGGTTTGGTTATCGTAAAACCACAAATATTTGGACAAATAAACAAAACCTTGAGTTGAAAATGTGTTCCAAAAAAACATCTTATTGTGATACTAAAATAAATTATGGGAAGCACATTGAAACCGCACAACGGACGCGTAGCTCAAATGCAAATATTGGTTACGGCGTTAAATGTGTAGAAAGTGCATATCGCATTCCCTATAATCTTATACTCGATTTAATGCCATAAAAGGTATTGGGTTGCGGGTAATGGGCATTTCTAAAAAAAAAAATTAAAATGCTATAAGTTTTTTTACAAAAATAATTTTCTTCCTTTGAAATACTTTTTAAAACAACCCATTACCCCATACCCCTTACTTTTTACATTATATATATATATATATATAACTTTAAGACATAACTATACTAGAGTATACTTGAAGCACTAACAACATAACAAGTATTCACTATATACACCGAATACTAACAATCTCGCTTTTGATATGGCTTCTACTTCGAATTTGTTGTACGACGCTCCCCACGACATTCAAGTAATCATTTGGAAATCCTATTTTTCAAATATTGTCTTGAAAGAATTGAAAGCACGTGCTTGTCAAGAATACACATTTATCAATAAAAAATGGTATGATGTTTTATACACCAAAAATCGTCCTCATTTATATGATTTTTATTGTTGTAATGACATTGTAATGTCTTTGAATATTAAGAAGAAAAATATAAAAATTAATATCAAAAAAGGCAATGATATTCGATATATATTTATGGTGGAATATGAGAAGAATAAGGACGCCCTACAAAGAAATTGCGAAGACAACAATTTGAGCATTAAAGGAACGATGAAAATATTAAGCAATAGATTGAAGTCTTTATAATTTGTTATTGATAATTAAAACCTAGCAAAGACTTCTTTGTTAACATATATAATTTGTCACGTTCACTTAACTCCACGGATGGCGATTCGTTGATTTCGCTTTTAGATACTTTTTTACTTTTTTTTTTGTTCTTTACAACAATTTCTTCCTCCTCACTCGATTCGCCACTTGACTCTTGTACATAAACAACTTTTTTCTTGGGCTTAATTTTTTTGATAGATTTTTTATGAATTGTCACCTCGTCCGTTTGATGGTCTTTTAATTGTTCCTCATCTATTGAATCGTTAGTATCACATTCGGGTTCGGAATCATCCTTGGTCACCGCCTTTGATATCACTTTTTGAGCTTTTTCGTGCATTTCCCTCTTTTCTATTTCATTTGCTAATTTGATGTCGGCTTTTTGTTTAGATTTTTCACGTCGAATCGCTAACGCCTTCTCTCGAGCCTTGGCAAGAATTTGTTTGTGTTCATCGGACAACGGTTCACCTTTCTTTGGCATTTAATATAAACAAAAAGAAAATAAGCCAAACTAAATTTACTTGCTTTCACTTTTGTTTTGTGGCATATATATACCACCTATACTAGATTGATTGGGATACTTTAAATGTTTAATTTGTGGATGATAACGAGGTCTATAGAACACAACCGTTTCCGCGTTAATTGGCGTTTTATTTGTCACAAGATAACTCTTATAACCTACTCCGTCCGGATATGAACCTCGCGAACTTCTTTCAAAATATCGACTTACGGAGCGGCACGGTTCTATCATCGAGGATGCCGGGCGGTGAGTGTTCATTAACATAGGATTCATAGGTCCATTGTTACCTCGGAATTTTGAAAATTCATTTAACTTATTACCACCTACAATCGGTTCATTGACGACATATTGTGGAGCTTGGAGACCGGAGCGAATTTTCATTTGGTTTTGGAATCCTTTTATGCGTAAAGACATTTCTTTTATATAATAATTGTTAATATAATAATTCGATAAATATGGCGTCATTTCACACCAAGACTTTTACAAAATATGACGACTATGCTACTCCTAAGTCCGCTTTTGAAAATATCAAACAATTTATTCCGAAAGAAAAAATCTTATATGAACCGTTTTATTGTGATGGAATTGCGGGCGAATACCTACAAGAGATTGGTTGCCAAAAGGTTATACACAAACCAACTCTAGATTTTTTCATAGATAGTGAAACATTAGATTATGATTTCATATTGTCAAACATCCCATATTCCCAAAAAAAAGAAGTATTGACGCATTTAAAGAAAATTGGCAAACCGTTTATGTTGTTGTGTCCGATATCAATGCTCAACACAAACTATTTGCGCGAATTATTTGCAAATGACATCCAATTAATAATACCTAGGAAACGAATTCAATTTTACAAAATTGTAAATAAAGAAAGAACTTTCCCGGGAAAATGTAATTTTGAAACGGCGTGGTTTTGTTATAAAATGAAATTACCTCGAGACTTAAATTTCCTCTCTTGAAAATTTATTTTCTATTTCTCCAATATTCCCTTCCATAAGAAACATATATCTCGCGGTCTTGTTTTACATTTCGATTTAATACTATGTTCCCTACATTGTTGATTCTTGCATTATTCTTACATCCCATTTTTCTAGCATCTAGAGGCGTACAACTATTGTATTTGCCCGCGACCGAATTGGTTTTTGCGGCATCAAAATATGCATTTGGATTGTTGCTCCAAATATGAGTCCTATCCTTCACACTCGGAAATTTGGCGTTCATTTGTTGTAACGTCATTTTGTCGGTTCCAATAGTGTATCTTCCAACCATCGTGCCTTTCTTTAAATTGCTCTTGGCATATACACCTTGACCCGAGTTAGGTATTTGGCTATCGCCGACTACAACTTGCTTGTGTACATAACATAATGGACTCCATTTGCAAGTCATATTCTTACATCGATGCCCGGATTTGGTCATAGCCGTACATCTTTCACAAGGAGTTTTCATATATATTTACTATTAACTTTCCATTTTTAAATTGGCATTCGGTACTATTAGCTCATTAAAGCATTTCCGATACTTCTTATTTGAATCTTTGGGGTTCAAGTCTATAAGCAAAAAACAATATTTTTCTTTGGTAGCATAATCATATACTTCCATAAATTCTTCAAGAGGTATCTCTCCCGAAACACTTTTATATACATTTTCCATCTCTTTCTCGTCATATATTTTGAACAAACATAATGCCGTTGCATTGTTTCTTACGGCACGAGGTAAACCAAATTGGGCGCTTGAAAAGTTTTGGACGCAAATCAACAAACTCAAGCCTAGAGCACCTCCCATATTTTTTGAGAACATTCCGCAATGTCTATGCCGTACACACATATTTATAAATTTTCGGTTACCAAACAACCGAGTGCTTTGTGCATCATCAACGAATGCTATGATTCTCGGTTGATGATGATACTTATATGTCGGTGGTTGATAATTGTTTGAAGCAAATTTTAACAAGTATTCTGGTGGGATATCGAGTATACTTACCGAATCGCTATGTATCATTTTCATAACTTGCTTGTAAATTTCCAATTCTTTTAAATAGTTTTCATAACCTTCCGCTTCATTGTCCATAATTTCTAATACATTATCAATGGTTTTTGGGTCGTCCGGGTCGAACACATCTTCATCCTCTATATCTAGGTCTTCCATTAGTGATTTATTGGATGAGAATGTTGAGCTTATGCACAATATACGGTCGCAATTGTCATCTTGTTTAAGCATTCGTAAATAGTTACACGCCGAGGTCGATTTGGCTGAACCACGACGACCTACCAATAAAATGTTGAATGGTTGTTTCAATAGGTTTTCGCCCGTTTCGTATTGAAATGCACTAGCTTTGGGCGGTTGAATTTTAAGTTTTGTATCATTCAATTTAATTGTTTTCATTAATATAATACTATTTAAAAAATGAATTGCATTGCCGACATTCCCGAAAAGTGCTTCACCTACCGGCAAAAGGAACTTATGTGCGACTATTTTAAACATTATAAGGAACTACATCCACATCTCCCCCATTCGATTCTAGTATACACAATTAAAGCATATATGGTAAATCCCGACAAATTCCAAAATTGGTACGATAATAAATCCTTGGTAAAACCGAAACCACGTGAAACTCAAGAAGATTATTACAAGTATGCCAAAATGAGTGAACAAGAGCTAAGCGATTATGTTAAAAATAATGTAACCATATAGTAACGATGAATGTCTCGAAATTCTCAAAAATGTTATACTTTAATAGCGAACAAAATAGTTTACTCGATTCACGACTGGGTCAATATAATATTCCGAGTCAATTGCTTTCATATAAGACGACGGACCAATTGCAACTCACCGTTAATGATTTTTACATTGAAAAGACATTTTATGATATAAATCAAACGAACAATACATTTTTTTGGGAGACAAAACAGCTAATGCCAACAAGTTGTTTAAAATTGAAATCAACCCCCAAAATTTTCCTTTTCCTAAAACATTTGACGACGCACAAATTTTGGCGGCTATAGGTGATGCTATAAATAATCAACTAGGACCCGCCGGTTCCGCCGTGACGGTGACGGCTAGTGTAGCAACACAAGCCGATGCAAACCTCAAATTAATTGTGTTGGAATTCGACAATGATTTGGAAGATAAGTTTGATTTTTACTCCTTCGCAACCAAAAGCATAGCGAGGTGTAGCGGAACTTTGTTAAATGCAATAAGCCCTTTTGCATCAACGGTAAACGATGCACTCAACAACGATTCGAGCGAACTTTTAGGGGGCAATCCGGTTCGGGAGCGAGATTTGGTAGGCAAATCTGAATTGAGCCAATTAGAACCGATGTTTCAAAAGACATCATCAAAGACTATGCAAAGCTACTTTCCATTTACATCGAACACAATTCGAGAGTTATATCTCCGCACACAATCGTTAGTTTCAAGCTCGGCTTTAGAGGTTGTTAATCTAAGTCAAGCTAGTGACGACCAAGTCGGTGAGATGATATCTAGTGATATATTATTTAAAATTGCTATCGACGACTTATCTAAGCCATCATTTTCATATATAGATGCCAACAACAATTATAGCGTTATCATAAGTCCAAGTCTATTGTCACAAATAAACTTTGCATTAACGGACTCACGTGGAAGACTAATGTTTCAAATTTCAAAAGACAATGGTCGGACGCCGTCGTCTCTTATTAGCCAAGCTCGCTCAGGAAATGTATATTTCAGTTTTTCATTAAAAGTTGAAGTTATAAGCAATGATTCGCAATAAATTTATCTGTATTATATATTATTATAAAGAAATGTTAGACAGCTATTATCCCGAATCTTTAAGTTATGCGACGACTCAAATGACAGATTTTAGCCAGAATCAATTTGAATTATTGACATCAAACTCGACCGTTGTGAATGGTGGAGGAGGTTCTTTGGAGATAAATTTACCTATAAATAGTTTTATCGACACGCGCAAATTTGCTATAAGATTCTTTGCCAAAACTAATCGTGCATTTACGTACGATAGTGGAGGAGGTGCATTGAAAACGTGTCATTCATTTTTGCCGGAAATATTCAACCTATTCTCTAGATATGAGGTGAGTATAAACGGTGTTATTGTAAATCAATCTGTGGCTCAGGCAAGCGATATTCAAGAGGTAAAACATTTAGTAGGTGACCATTTAGAAAATGAAATAACATATAGAAGCGTGTTATCGAATTGTGGCTCGGAAGGTATACAATTGACTAATGGATTGATAACGGGTTCACTAGACGAAGATAATCAAGCCGGTGACTTCGAAGGGCGAGAATTTATTTTGAACAATCTACTAGGATTTCTCGGCACTTGTGAGCCGTCCATAATTGATTCAAGCACTCTTGGTGCTATACGAATTAGGCTGTTTACCGACAATGCAGTGACGTGTTTGTTATACGGAGAAGAAAATCAAGCGCCCGGCACATTTACTACTAAAGCAGCTGCTGCTCAAACATTTGCTCAAAATGCAAGCTTTACGTTATCTCAAGTTTCTGCATCAATCACTACATTATCCTTTTCAAGTGGAGTTGTGGAACAAAATATAGAGGAATTGATTTCAAAAGGAGCATTGACAATCATCTTTGAAAATTATGCGACATTTTTCCAAAGCGATTCGACAAATAATAAAAATGTACGATTTGCACTATCGGTCAATTGTTGGAATAAAGCTTATGCCATAACCCGTCCTTTAAATTATCGAACCGTAAACGAAACCGGGATTGCACAATATACTAATCGTCTCGGACGTCTTTATCAATTGCCATCTAAAATGTATGGCGGTAATAGAGCCTTTCGTTACTCTTGGAGCGTAAACAACGTGTTGACCCCTGCATTTCCTAATTCGCCTTTACAAGCCTATATGAATATCACTCATTCACAAGGTGACCAATATTCAATGATGGGTTCAAATCATATGCAATCGAGAACTGATTATTTCAACAATTCTTTTATATTGCCTTTAAATTTGTGTTTGGATAATGAACCGCGCCGATTGAGTGGATACTCAAGTTTAGGCACTAATAGTAGTTGCTATTTACAATGTACGGCTAGCGACAATCCATCGGCTGCCGGTGTAGCATTTGACTCTGGCAATGCGGCTACGGGTGGACCCAATGAAACTATGATTATATGTATGTTCACTTCTAAATTAATGGTATCAGCCGGACGAGTTATTTCGGTCGAATTATGATGACATTATTTATACATAGCAAGGAGTTGTTAATATAGGGTCTTCCACTAATTTCCGATGGTCATACAATTTAAACCATATGACTACATATCGTGTACCTTCAAAATTGTCCATTATTACTTCGTGGGGTAATCTTCCATCTACCTTTAACACTTTGTTTCGATTGTAAAAGTCACCGATGATTTGGTCATTTGAGTCGTAACACCTTAATGGCGCGCCTTTAAAATCTCCGAGCGCCATTGCATATTGAAAACTTATATCTTCGGCATCGACGTGTTTTTTCACATACGTGCCGGGTTCCATTTTTGCATAATTGACAACGTACTCGCCTTCCGAAAAATCTTTATCAATAATACTTATCAATTCCTTCGAAACCGCCCATAATGCTTGCTTCCATTTAGGAAGTTTTCTATCTTCAACTTTACTCACACAAACACCTTTGCCTTTCTTATGAGGCATATTGTGAGGTGTTTGCATACCGCCACCACCCAATGCTCCGGTCGTGTTTCCAAGCATAAATGACCAATTTAGGTTGAAGCGAATCTTTTTTGTTTTGTCTCGATATTGTTTATTCAATTTTACATTGCTCAACATACTTTCAATTTCACTCATCAAGTTTTGTACATATGGTAAATTCGTAATTTTTTGTGCCGTAGGCTTTATCACTTGAAAAGTGGAGTATTCCTTATGTGACCCGCATTGCCAATGATTGTCGTTTGTTTCGTCATAAAATGCATAAGTATAATGCCAAGAGTATAAATGATTATCTTCGGTAATCTCCCAAGTTTCCCAATCACTTGGCTCATCAGTCCAAAAAATATGCTTCTTATTTTCGTGAGCACTCAAATACATTTTGTCTTCTTTTCTCTTTACATAAACATACAAGTTATCGCATCTTTCAATTTCCACATCAATGGTCTTATTACCCCAGTTGAGCATCGCGGAGTAAGACATATTTGTGAAAGTAAGTAGAAGTAAGTAAAGTATGTATGTATGTACTTGAGTATGTTGTAAATGATTCAAGTATACCTTATAGAGTTTATGTCTTAAAGTTAAAAATTTTAGGATAGATTGGGTAATGGGTATGTGGTAATGGGTTGTTTATAAAAGTATATCAAAGAAAGAATATCATTTTGTATATTTATTTTTAATTATTTGAAAATGTTTTTCAAAAGTACCAATTACTCGGAACCCGGTACCATAACCTCACGTGTGTTGCTTTATTGAACATATATGCTATGAACAACGAATTTAAAGCTTCGGTCACTTATAACACTAATCTGGTAGCGCGATGCCTACATCCGAAGCACAAAAATCAGCAGCCAAACGATATAGAGAAAAGAATCGGGAAAGGTATAATGCGTCACAAAAAAAATATAATGCATCTTGGTATGACCGTAATCGTCTTCTGCATTGTGAAAAAGTTAAGAGGTCATATCACCAAAAGAAAATAAAAAATGCTGATAATATATATGCTATTAAAATTTAACTTAAAGAGAAACCGTATTCATAGTATATAGAAACAATGAATTATGATAAATGCCCCGAGCAAATTACTTTAAGTGAGACCTATTTTAAGTATGAGGTTATGGAACTTTTACTTAAAGTAGATGTAAATTCCAAAGGTTATGATATAAAGAAAATGATGTGGCGCGAGGAACAAACCAAATTGAAGAAGATGCATAAGTTTATGAGTAAAAAGACACATATGAACACCATAACTTACAAAAAAGCACCATACAATTTAGGTAGATATTACCCGGTGAGTGATAAGTATAATACTTGTTGTTTCCAAAATCAATATAATGTTATCCGCCGACTTGTTATGGACGGAAACTACATTTCATTTGATTTAGAAAATGCGCATCCAACAATCATATCTCAATTGTGTGAGAAGTATAACATTGAATGCTCGGCAATAAACGATTACATTGTGAATAGAGAAAGTATATTTTACAACATTCAACGAAGTTATAATGTGAGTAGAGCTAATGCAAAACACTTGATGTTGATATTGACATTTGGAGGCTCATTTCAAACTTGGTTAAATGAACTTAAACTTCCTAAACATCAATATATAGATTGTATAAAACAATATGAAGACCAACTAAAAAATATACTTACAAATGATGCCCTCGAGCACTTTCCAAAATTTGCAAAAGCCGTACAAGTAGCTTGTGAAGTAAAAAATAAGACAAAAGAAATGGCAAAATTTAGGAGTGCATTGGGGTTGTATATTCAAGAAATAGAGAGTCGGATGATGATGTGTATATATGACTATTTGGTGACGAATACTAAAATGAAGCCTGCGGCACTAATCCACGACGAGATTTTGGTATATAAAGACGATAATGTCGACATTGACAAAGTAATAAGCGAGTTGAAAGTATGTATAAAAGCACACACGTGTTTTGAAATGCAATTGAAATGTCAAGCAACTTCCGCCACGGATGAAGATTGTCGATGGCTTGAATCCCACCAACCTTTCATCGATGACATAGATGAACGACGTAGTGACCAAGTACATTGTGACCTAATACTCGAACAATTTCAAGACCAAATTTTTATCACACCATTGGGGTTAATGATATATGACGAAGAAGACGGTAGGTGGACACTCGATAAACATAAAGGGAAAGGTTTGCATCTAAAAATCATTGAGCGCAACTACACCAAAATATTTATAAATGTTAGTTCCAAAGATGAATCAAAGTCTTTTATGAGTTTGTATGAACCCGCATACAAGCTAGTCTCTCAAAAAGCACCCGTGCTGATAGAGTTTGACGTGTCGAAAAGTAAAGGGTACCTTCTTTTCGATAATGGTGTGTTGGATTTGAAAAACTTTGAATTATTGAAGAAGCATCCAAGCTATAACTTTATCAACAAAATACATCGGGACTATAATGTTTCGGAAGATTACTCCGAATTGAAATCTGAGGTGATTAGGAGATTGTTTGATAACCCAATTACCAACATTGAAAAACGAGATTATGTGCTTGAGCAATTAGCAAGGGGGATGGCGGGTGAAATATGTGATAGACAATTTATGTTTTTGATAGGTGACACGGCTTGCGGAAAAGGGAAATTGACTTCATTGTTAAAACGTGCATTTGAAGAATTCCAATATGAATTTGATGGAGAAAATTTAAAAGCCAAAAAGTACAAATCCGATATGGAAAATGAACGAAAATGGACTTGGGCGGTTGAGCTGTGGCATAGACGTTTTGCAATAAGTAATGAATGTGACATAGGTGTTGAAGCGACAAAAAATAATTTTGGCGAACACAAAATGAGAATTGAAAAGTTGTCCGCAACCATCTTGAAAAAGTTTTGCAGTGGCGGGAACGAAACATTACCGATGCGAGAGTTGTATCAAAACGCCACAAATGTCAAAATACAAGCATATATGCTTTGTCTATCCAACGATACACCCGAGGTTGAAGGGGTCGATAGAGCATACACGGATAGAGCAAATTATGTTCAATGTGATAGAACATCTAGCGATAGCATTATGGAACCAAACGATGCTTACTTTGTGAGAGATGATAGCATTGATAATTTCGTAAACCAAGTAAATGTAGCGGATGCATTTATTAGTATATTGTGCGACTATTATCGAAAAAGTATTATCAATGGTCGAACTCCCAAACCTGAATTTGTCAAATCTGAAGTAGCGGAAAGAACGGGTTCTAATAGAGGTGGATTTGAATGGATTGAGGCTAATTATGAGATTTACAAAAGTAAAGACATTCTAAAAGACTTCAAAGGTGTAATGACAAAAGAAGGAATATATAGATTTGATTGGAAAAAAGTTGGTGATTGGTATGTTATTATTGAAAACGTACACGATTGGTTTATAAAAGATGGAAATTTAATGACCGCAACCGAATTTGGCAAGCTTTTAACAAAACATCATATATATCCCGCTCAACGAAAAATCAATGGTAGGACTAAACGTGTACGTGTTGGAATGCGCAAACCTCAAAGACACTCCGATGATGATGAATCGGATGCTTAATATGCAATTGTTAAACATAAATATATATACATATAATATACATAAAAGGTATTGGGTACGTGGTAATGGGTTGTTTTAAAAAGTATTTCAAAGGAAGAAAAGTATTTTTGTAGAATAAATTTTATGAAATAGAAAATGTTTTTAAAAATGCCCATTACTAGCTACCCGCTACTATAATAGAATTCAAACAAAATAATTGAAATCTGGTCTTACCCAAATTAATACACCTTCACCCGCCCCTGCAACTTTTGATTCCATAGCTGTACCAATAATCGAATCGCCAGCATTAGTTTGAGCGCTAATTATCTCACCGTTTACTATGCATTTAACACGTTGCCCTTTGACGTAGGTGTTGTCCGTAGCATTTGCATTCCGGCAAGTTGTAAATCCACGTCCTATTAAAACGAAACAACTCTGAGTTGCAGCACTATCTTGAATGCAAACTCCAACGGGTGTACAATTCTGATTACTTTGAGTGTATGAGTTATTGAACGGTTGAACTCCATTCACGTTCGAGATACCGTCATCATCGAACATAACAATCGTTGAAGCTGTGATTGT
This sequence comes from Cymbomonas tetramitiformis, assembly GCA_001247695.2. NCBI lineage: Eukaryota > Viridiplantae > Chlorophyta > Pyramimonadophyceae > Pyramimonadales > Pyramimonadaceae > Cymbomonas > Cymbomonas tetramitiformis. Next base: position 76,023 of record LGRX02007364.1, on the reverse strand, counting down.
ATTGGATGTCGTATTGACAAATGTAAAGACATCTCCGGTGAATCGTAGCGGGTTGGCTGGAAGGGTGGTATGAGCGTACGCTTTCGTAATGAGTGTCAAAGGTACGCCTGATAGTGTGAGTGAGGCGGTTGAACTTGGGTAAGCATAATTTAGCGAGTTACTTAGAAAGATACCCGCTGCATCTAAGTCTCCACTGAGGTTTATGTTTGAGGCTGTATCGCCGTTTGCGACTACTTGTGCGAGCGTACCTACGGAGCCCTGAAGCACTGCTCCACTTCTGACTTCGTTTGATGCTGAATCGTAATATAATTGTAGACTTTCGGAACCTACATCGGGACTAGCCCTGATTGGTCGAATATAACAACTACTTGCCACACCGGCATTCAATTCAATCCCGCTTGCATTCAAAACAATTGTGTTATCGGTGTTCACTCCACTTTGAGTAGAGTTTTGTCCAGCTAACGCACCAATATTTAAAGAATTTTCGCCGGCTGAAAATTCTCCTGCATATTTTCCAATATTAATTGCTTCGTCTTTACAATTATTCTGACCACAGTCGTCGCCGATACAAACTGCAAAGCTACCACAATTATTGTTGGCTGCTCCCGAACCAATAGCAATCGTATCATTGGAAGTTGTATTATTTATGGATAATGCGTTACGACCAATAGCGATGGAACGTTCACCCATATGGTCGGCGTTTGTGTATCCTTGAGTTTGCTCTCCGATTGATACTTTACCCAAACCGCCCGAACCTGATTCAATTCTAAGATTATTTCCACTGAGTTTCTCTTGATTAATAATCATCGTGCCTGTACCTGTGTATGAAACATCGGCAACACTAGTTGTAGCCCCTCTAGTGGTCACATCTTGAAGTGTAGATGCATCAGGTTGAACTGGAAGATTTGTTAATCCTGACCCATCACCCACAAATGCAGAAGCACTAATACTATTTGTGGTACTGCTTCCTTGGTCAGTTACTGATTGTAGATTCTGGTTTGCACCTGAAGGTAGATTGGTCAACAATGACCCATCCCCTCGATATTTGCCTGAAGTTAATGTGATGTCACCCGTATTGAGAACTAATGGACCGTCGTTTATCAATACCCCACTGCCTAACGGCTCAATATTAATAACCGTTTGGAGGCAAGAGATTTCATTCAACCCTGTTTCGCCGATTTTAATTCTTGTTTGTTCGACCGGGTCTAACGACCTAATCTCGAAAGAACTGTCAAGGTCATCAAGTCCTGCTGAAAATCGTGATTTGGAGACTGGATTGTTTAATACAAAATCATTGAATTTTATCGAGGTGTGAACTTTCAATGAGCCATCTGTCAATAAAGACATTTGTTCACGCTCGAGTGTTGGGTCTTGTGTGTCAATCCACTTAATATCGTTCTGGTATCGAATATCGCTACCGATGTGCATCGTTTGAAGCGGATTATCAATCGAGCCTATAGTTTGACATTCGACCGTATTTACCACTAATGGGTCACTTACACTTACAATAGGTTTTCCATCTTTCATTAAGGTGTCCACGCTCAAATTCTTTATGAATGCATTTTCGCCTAAAGAGAAAGTCGACATTGTTATATATTATAAACTTAAGATTTTTTATATCGGGCTAAGTCTTTTTGTATTTCACAGTCCAATTACCACCACCGGGTGTGTCTTCTTCTATATAAAACTGTCCAACGGCTGCGGCAGCTTCAAGCGGCATACTAGCTGGATTTACAAACAAGCCTTGCCCTATATACAGTTTTTTTGCAATGGTGCAACTACCCTTGGTGCGTAAAGGATTGAGACTCGATGCTACGTATTTTCTATTATCATCGGTGTCATCAGAATCATTCTCCGCTGCAATTTTTTGACAAAACCAACGACCATCGGCAGCTAATATAACATCATTATTGGCTTTTATACCGGCATCAGGATTTGCAATATTTGTATATTTCAAAAGATATGATTGTGGATCTGTTATTAAATCAGTAGTAATAGAAATTGTAGGTGGAGAAGGAAAGTTTAGTGCTCGTAAAATGATATTACTTCGAAAGTTGCAAAGCTTACTTACTGTTAAAAAACCTTCAATAAGCACGCCATTTTCACCATTATTTGTATTAATTACTTCTTCATCGCCCTGAATCCACAAACTAGTTCCTCCGCCACCCGAAGGTGGTGGACCACCATTATAAAACGTCGTACATTGTAAGTTTTTGCAAATGAGGTCATCGCTAACAATCGATGTACTTCCAAGCGAAAAGGCTGACATCTATAATTATTATAATATATAGAGAATATAATATATGCATTCATCAAACCATATTAGGAATTTGCTCCATTTGTCGTGTTCGAGGTATATTTGTTTGTTGCCGTTGCGAATTTTTTGCAGGTATTGGCGTTTTTGACGAATTCACAAATTTGACGCCGTGTACATAAATTACGTTATCGTCAAATTCATCTTTACGAATTCCTTGCTTTTGGTAATCATAATTTGAATGCCAATGTCTATCCTCAAATGCTCGTTGCCTCTTTTTGTCTTTGTTGCGTGGAATGTAAAACAACCAATTTGCAAAACCTTGAAGCTCATCGGGCGCATTCTTCGATGTATACCTAAAATCTGGGTCTATATTTGCTAAGATATCGGGATTCAAATCTTCCGAGACACGATTTGCATAATCTTGCGGACCTTCATCTTCTTTGGCTGAATAGTAGGCATCATACACCGCTAATCCATAAAGACCCGCATCTAAGGATTTTGATGCGATTCTTGCCAAGCCGAGGCGAGCTCTTAACGGCGATACCCTTTCCGATTCTATCTTTTTGGGAGTATAGAATTGGTTGATATCGTGTAGTTTGCTTATTTCACTTTCCGTGCTTGGTTTAGGTAAGACATATTTGACATCATATGTAGCATCCTTGTGCCTCAAACGTCTTGCGCCCATTGATACCAAGTCACCTTCGACGCCGTATATGTTATGAATTCTATCATTTGGAACGTTACCCACAGGTTTTTGAAATGGGTTTATTGCGGGATTGAATAAATGAGCCTCTTTTATTCTAGACTCTTTAGATGCATACTTTTCCATTAGATAATTTTGTACACCGCCGCCTAAGCTATCACCCGTTAACGCCACATCGCTAGTTGGATATGCATTTAATACATCTATTAAACGACTCTCAGCTTGCTTATATCTACCCGTTTCTCGTTGTTTTCCGATAAGAGTTTTTAGATTCACATCGAACCAATCCTCGTATGCTAACGGGATACGTTGTGGGTCACTAATTAAGACATCGGCATCTTTTAAACCCGACACATCACTTCCTCGTTGTGCAATGATAACCTCGTCTCTTAACTTGTGTTTTAAAACAATTGCATTTCTATCCGACAAGTCTTTATCCAAGTCGTAACTCGGCAAATCCAACATTGCATTTTGAAAACGTTGTGGGCTTTCCTTCTTAAATGCATATGCATACGAAAGCTCACTCGCTCTAGCCATCTGAGCCATCCTCTCGTCATCTTTAGTGATAGTGTTTTTGCCTATTATACGTTGACCTAACGAGGTTTCTTTTGTCATTTCTTCAAGCAATTTGCCGTATTTTGTTTTTAGAAATCGATTATGAGCTTTATCTACTTTACTCAAACTTGTCGAGGTTGTCGGCTTTAAGGTATCTATGTCATATTTTGGCTTATTAGTGATTCCGGGCTTGGTTAGAACATTTTTGCCTTTGTTTTTGATAACGAGGGTTTTGGGTTTTTGATTTGTAACTTCATCATTTGTTGCCGTTCTTTTCGGTTTGGACACAAATGTGTTGTCTAATGTTCTATAGTTGAAAGCACCAAATGGTTTTTGGCATTTATTTTGGTCGGGATTTTCAAAACAACTTGTCATTATTATATACTTTCAATATATATATATATATTTAGGGAGTTTGTAAAGTATACACCGACGAATTTCCGGAAGGACCTGTGGACGATGATGGATAACCACCGCTTGGAGGAGTAAATGTGGATACCGAAGGATAGTTAACGGCGCCACTACTCATTGGTTTCATTTGATAGCGTCTCTCGGGCATCGCTCTATTTAACATCGCTTCCGATTTTAGAAACTCGGTAAATTGGGGATCGTCCGCAAATGTCGAAGTTTCGGGGAGAGCGTATGCCGAGACAATTGGGTGTCGTAGACGAATGTGACCTTGTGTTAAATGGTCCGTGTGACGAGATGCAAATGAATACAATTTATTCATTTGCTGTTCATCGTTTAATGAGTTGCCCCGTTTATCTCTCATCGTCGGAATGGCTGTGGTTGACAATGCTTGTCGAGTTTTGGTGGGTGTATAAAAGGTCGCACCATCAGATTCATTTCGGAGAAATGACTTAAACTCGTCCATCAAGTTGTGCCGATTGAGCCAACTTATTCCTTCCGATGGTGAAGTTATTGTTTTTGAAATGACTTTTAAATTTTCGATTTCCGCTTTACTTTTGAATTCTTCAAATAATGCTCGCCTCTCGATTGGCGTCATATTGTCAATCTTATTTAACACAAAATGTTTATTGTTTTCTAATAGCGGGTTGAACTTGGGTTCGGTGTAATCTATAATCGGTTTGCCGTTGATTAGTATTCCGTCATCGAAATTCGGTACCGAAGGTGCATATCCGCCAGATTTTTGTGCAAATTTTTGTGTTTGTTTTAGTAATTTTTCATGACTTATAGGTGTTATTCCAAGAGCATTTGCTTCCATTTGCCTACATAAAGCCGCGTTTTTACGTTTACTTAAAGTTGAACGTAGCATATGATTTGTATTATTAATATATAGCATAACATATTATATAACATTAAAATGGGCACCAGAAAGGAATGGATAGCGAAACTTCGCTCGTGCGCAAATGAATATCAAAAAGGGAAAACTACTAAAATTGTCAATAGGTCTCCATCTAAACTAAAATTGCCTAGCATAAACAAGACAAAAGCACCTATACGACCACAATATGATTTGTTGCCGGATGGACAATCACGAGCGATTGCGAAGACAATATATTCCCTCGAGTCACGAAGTTATTTGAGAAAACAAAAACAAATTTCAAATAGAATACGAGGAAAAAATAATCTATTATAAGATAATATACTATTAAATGAAGTGCTCGTGTAAGGGTAAGCAAAAGAGGGCTAAAAGCTTGAAGAAAAATGCATTGTATTATAAACCCTTGTATAGGAAGCGTTCAAAACATATCTAGCTTATAAGATATATGGATATTTTCAATAATTCTTGCGATTTACAAGCGTTCGGAAATGTGTTAGTAATGATAATTGCGGCAATCTTCGGTGGCATACGAATGAGTCGTTGCAAATATATCGAAACCCCGTGTTGGAAATGCCAAAGAGAATTAATTAGTGAATCGGAATTGGCAACAAATGTGTAATTTCAAATTAGTTACACTCTAACTTGTGTCTTTTATAATCCATTTTTTGACACTCTCTCGAACAATAATATATCTTTTTGCATTTTGCACAACATTTAACTTCAACATTGACATTGCTACAATGATTGGCACACACTCTTTTTTCATTTTTAAAACCACAATCATATTCTTGCCAATCAGGAATTTCTTTATTTAAATACTCTATTACTTCGTTTGGTGGTTTTACACCTCCTTTTAAGCCCAAAATGCCTCTTCGCCAAACATACAATTGTTTTGCATATTTATTTTCAATGTCTCGCTCGGATTCCATACTTGATTTGTTTCAAGTTATGCTCATTGAATGGTATGTCTTAAAGTTAAAGTTAAAATTTGTCATTCTTTTTAAGCATTTAATGGACGATTTACATTGTTCATATTTGTTCATAAATATGTCTCCGTTTAAAATAAATGGAAGTAAGTTGTCAAGTATTTCTATACACATATAATGCTTAAATATGTCTTTCGGACAATCTCTAAAGTTGTTAGCAAAGCGTGTATCCTCTTCATCCTCTTCATTATAGAGTCGTAAAATATTTGCTCGCATACTAAAATACTCTTTTGCGGAGATTTTGTATAATACATTTTCAAGTATTTCAAATTCAATTTCTTCATCCGCTCTATCCACTTCATACACATCCCAAAAAAATTCCAAGATATTATCTTCTACAATTTCTTCAATAAGCTCAAACCCTCTATCAATATTTCTTTCAAGTAAATCGTCAAAAAATAGCTCAAAAATGTTGTAAAATAGAAATTGACTTATGTCCCACATCAACAATTTGTTAGGATTAAGTATTTTATATTCCTCTATGAGTTCAAAATAATAATCGCTTAAATCATTAAATTCAAAATAAATTTTGTAATTATATATTTTGCTTTGAATTTCAATAGGTAGCGAAAAGAAAAGATTGATTTGAGTAGACATATTTGATTTATTCTATTTAGAGCTTTTCTTAAAGTTAAAAAAAGGATATGAGAGAATGTGAGAGAATGTGAGAGAATAACATAAATTAACATTTATTTATTTAAATAAAAGGTAATGAGTACGTGGTAATGGGTTGTTTTAAAAAGTATTTCAAAGGAAGAAAAGTATTTTCGTAGAATAAATTTTATGAAATAGAAAATGTTTTTAAAAATGCCCGTTACCCTACTACCCGGTACCCTATTCGTTTATTCTTAAATACGCATTTTTACCGAGATGACCGAGACGATGCTATTCCCGCGATTTAACCTGCTGAAATTTTTGGGGGTCAACATAGGGGACCCCCCATCGTCGATTAAATCGGCAAATTTTGATATGAGGGAATATGAGGGAATATGGGGGAATATGAGAGATTAACATAAAATTATTTAACTTTATATATATATTTATTTATATAAAAAGTAAGGGGTAGTGGGTAATGGGTTGTTTAGAAAAGTATTTCAAAGGAAGAAAAGTATTTTTGTAAAAAAACTTATAGCATTTTAATTTTTTTTTTAGAAATGCCCATTACCCCATACCCATTACCCTATTTTATTACGCATTTGAACTAAATTACGATTTCTGACGTAATTCTCACGTAATTTCTCGAACCTAAACCCTAAACCCCGAACCTAAACCCTAAACCTACTGAAATTTGGGGGGGTCGACGAAGGGGACCCCCACCGGCGATGAAATCGGCAAAATTTAATTTTTGTGACCCCTAGACACCCCCACAGACCCCCCGATGACAGGGCTGTCATAATTTCAAATCAGATAGCCAAAGTTAGTCAATGATAGCCAATGATAGCCAAACTATAGAGTACTGTCGCACGGCTGCCACGTCGGCACATATTTCCCCAAAATCGACAGTACAGTACAGAAAACCGACAGTACAGTACAGAGGTAATTTCCTCGCTAATATACCGGGTGACATGACACTCGACTGTAAAAAAGAGCATAATAAGTAGGGCTTGCTTGCAATTGAATTCATTATTCGCGCGGTACACTTTATTGCCTCACCTAACGTACTTCGAAGCGCGAATTTCTTAGATTCATCAGTCAAGCGAGAAATACACAGCGTACCCCTGAACGTAAATATGAATTCAATGGTGTGCGCAGATCAAGGCTGTGGAGGGTCTTCGTTCAGGGAAGACTACGTGAGCGGAGATTATATTTGCACAGATTGTGGCCTTGTAGTTTCTGAGCACATCGGCTTTGGATGCTCCTGGGATGAAGACACCCACCTTGCGGGAAAATTGAGTACCGCGGGATGCTCAATTCAAGGAAAGGGGAGTTTTCCCAGCCAATTGGCAAAGTTGAACGAAAGCCTCGTTGACAGTGCTGAAGCGACGTTTGTCGAATGGGAACGACACATCGATCTTATTTTGGGAAACGTCCTCGAGATACCAGACGTTTGGCGCCAAACCATGAAAGATTTATTGTCTGTTCTGAAAAAACATCACGGTACCACCGGACGGGCTAGGGAAGCCACGATTGCAGCTTTGCTGTTTGCAGGTGCGTGCCTACGCAGGCCTCTACGGCCCTCGACAGGGTGGCTGTTTGTGTCTTGGTGCCCCTGACAACAGTGTCTCTTTCAATAAGTTATTTTGACGTTTTTTACGTTGGTTTTATGCAGCTGCTCGCAAGCACGGAACGCAAAGTTGGTCCTTGAAGGGTGAGTTCTGTTGACCTGCTCTTCACCGCTCGGCTGGTTTGTTTGTGTGGGTTCTTTCCCCTTATTCACCGTTTCGGCACGGTATCTCTCTCTGATGCTCAGAAACAACTTAGATTTGGTGGGACTTTCAGAGGGAACTCAAGTCTTGTGGGAAGTCAGTTTGTTGCTGCTATTTTTTGACAAATCAAACTCGTTTGCAGACTGCTGTGAGTTATTAGGAGCGAACAACGTTGCTGCAAGGAACGCTGCCTTGACCTTAAAGAACGTGTTATTCGAGAAGGATGCGAGTTCCCCAAATTTCATGCGCTCTGGATACTCCAACTTGAAGTCGATTGTGGTAATACCTCGGATTTTTTGCCTCGGTCCTTCCTTCCTTCCTTAAACGTTATGGCCTTCTCGTTCCTGTGTATACAGCATTCTTCGAAGCGTTGCGTATTTTTATTTCGAAATCTTGGAGGGTATCAGGTGCTACCGGGTAGGAAATCGATTCACCAAGTTATAGAACACTGGTCGCTAGGTTCAACTGTCTGCTGAGAATAAAGGCTGCGGGTGCCTCAGGTAAACGTTTGTAGCGAGCTTTCCTTGACGCGTGACGTGGTGAACACGGTTGTAAAGGTATCGCAACTGATTCGTGAGGACGCGATATTAGATGGGTAAGGCCTCTCCTTCACGTGCTGGCTCCCTCCCTCTTGCAGCTCGGGTATGCGGAGGTACGATGATGTGCTTCCTAGGTTTTTCACTTCGGCGGGGTTGTTTTCCAGGAAGAAAGATGTCACAGTTGCTACAACGGCGGTCTTCTGTGCAATGAAAGCTTTGAAGATCCGCCCTTCGTTGCAAGGTGGGACAAAAGTCACTTGCGGGGTGGGGCCTTGTGGTCTTCGCGCTTTTGAAGCCATTAAGAGCCACGCCGGCCAAAACTATGCCAAACCTCTAGTGTATGCAAATACCTGACAATTTAGTTCATGCACAATCTTTGACAAGTGCTTGGCGCCTCGGTGCAAAGCAGTCATCGCTGAGAAGGCAGGGATAACCAAGGAAACGCTCGCCCGCGCTTCGAAGATGGTGATGGCAAAGGAACAACTGTGGACCCAGTTGCTTTCTTTGGCGTCGTCAAGCTTTGCAGGTAAGGCAGAGAGATGGAAGCCTCGAAAGCTCTTGCCGTGATATGCTTGAGGGGCTGTGCCAGTGTTGGCACGGTCTGGTGGTGGTGGTATGTGTTATGCGCAGGAACAAGTTCTCTCGGTGTCCGTGGAGTCTCTTGGTGGGGCTGTTCTTGTGCAGGGTGTTTGCGCGAGAACAGTGGAAGTCGCCGTCTGCTGTTTGTGAGCAAACTTTGGAAAGCTAGCGATGCCTATTGGTACACCAAAAGTTTTAGATTTAGAACGTGCTTTGTCTCCCAAATGCAGGAGACGGCGCAGCTTTCCAGAGCGCTGCATCGAGCAGCTCGTTGGAAAACTCGGCAGAAGCTTGCTTCCCGAGCCATGAGCAACATTTTACTCCAGTCTGGGAGCCCCACGTGGAACGCCGCCGCCGCGAACGTGCAGAGAGAAGGTTGAGCACTGCCTAGAGCTTGCTTGTCTAGTGAACAGATTGAAGGATCTGTCAGGGGACAAGAACAGTCTAATGTATATCAGTTTGTAAAATAGGAATGCATATGTGTATATAACATATAGAATGAGCACCGATATACATAGTTCTATCGATTTAGAGTGCGAGGGTCACTGCAACATCCATTTGCCTTCTGGTGCTAGAGTCTCTTGCATTGGGAACAACAACACACTTGCGTCTAGATGGATAACATCGAGCGGAATAAGGTCATTCGATTTGCAGACAAACAGCATAGGTCAATATAGACGTGGAGGGTGGATTAGTAATCAAATACCCGATAGGCCTCCATAAGAAGTTGATTTTAAATTCATTTGTCGATTTCAAATTCATTTTAAACTTCACCTATGCCGAGATGTTGGAGGCTGCTAAACTCCTACTGTAAAGCAGATATATTGTACACCTGTCCGTTGATGTTTAAAACCTATATGAATGAGTAGGTGTACGTTCGGAAGTCTCGGGTTATTAAGTGGTTGCAATCTGTAACTATTTCAAAAGTGCTCGGGCGCCTTCGGGAACGTTTTTAGGGGCTCAGATAAGAATGGGGCGTCCTAATCGTGAAAACGTGACCCATCAAAATTGTTAACCAGTGTAACTCGATGAAAACTCGGATAATTATCTAACCCAGAAGCGTTTTGTTCGTGAATGTTAAGAGATGCGTCATGTTCGTGAATATTAAGAGATGCACATTTTTAAACAAACATCAACAAAAAGCAAATGCAGACCAATGTGCAACACCAACAATGCCGGATAGATGGAATCATATGCAATGAATGCTAATCAAAGATAGTCCACCGGCACCCTAGTGTGCGTAAGAAGCATGGAAGGCCGGTGCCACACCATGGTACCAATGGCACACATAACATGCCTAGTAGCCTGGGTGGGGCTCCTGATGGGGGGCTGCAATGCATGTCCCCCAAGTGAAGGAACCATGGGTCTCTGACCAAGGCAAGGAAATCAGATAAATAAGCATCACTGACCATCGCAGCCGATCCACTTCACAGGAAGGATTGCAATGCCCTATTACATGCGTGTTGCCCGAGCCCTCATATTCGGTGCCTACCTATCAAGAGACGTAGGTAGCGCCCGAAGGCCCAATCACCACATCAAAAAAATCACAGCAAGAGCTCGCCCGGTGTCCAATTACGCATGCCATGCAACATGTACACAATTGTGATTCAAATCCCAAACATTTAAGCAATATGAATTTGCCCACCCCTTTACCCGTATCCGCCCGGTGATAAATACCCATGCACATAAATATGTGATTCGACGGTATAAGGTCATGGAGCAAGCTGTCTGCGTAAGGCGCTCTATCAACAGCCTGGCCCACGGCCACTGATTGGCCACACATGCTCAATGCGCTCCGCGCGCACCAGGCAAAACCAGTCATGCAGATTTACGGTAGGGTCACAATGCCCAGGAACAAGCGTGACCACCTGCATCCCCATCCCCTGCAACACCTAAGCAAGCGCCATTGATGCCACGTCTGAGCTGAAATAAACAAACTCCATAAAGGTTGGTGCGATTGACTGGAAAATGGAATTTCCCCCCTCTTCGATGGATACACAATCCCAGCATGAGGCAATGGTTACCAAGGCCCTTAAGAGCAAGTGGTTGAGCAACTATGACAAGAGAAACGGGGAAATGGGAAAGCAGGAGCATAACACCAGTATACGACGTGGTCACAGGGAGATTACTCTGGTGGGTTAGCGAACAGGTCAAGGAAACCTTGCAGGAGGGGGTATGGGGATATGCAGGACACCGGAGACAAACCGCAGGGTTGGCACTGGGGGACAATGCAAGTAGTGCGGCAAGGCGTGCGGTGCGGAAGGAAACACGGTGGAAGATCCGCGAATCACAAATATGTTGGTACCTGATCGATTTGTGGAAGAGCTTGCAGGTCAGCGGAGCCCTCAGGGATGTGCAAGATGCCATGCTCGTCTCCACCGCAAATGTACTGCATGTCATCACAACCTGCAGAGAACCCCCACATTTACATACGTTCAACAACTGTACTGCATACTGTCACAACCTGCAGAGTGGCCTCATTCTTACACGAAAAACACACAAGAAGAAATGCGTGTAATCACTGCGAGTCATTCACACACAACGCACCCAAACTTGCGGCTAATAAAACATGGAGACGGCGAAGCCATATAACATAATAAAACATGCTAACCAAACGCAATGCGGGTCGAACAGAATGCTGCCCAAACACGAACCCGGCCAAACACAATGCGGATAAAACATGATGTGAATCAAACACGGTGGTGACCAAGCAGAATGCTGATCAAACTCAATGGTGATCAACAGATGCTGGCAGCATGAGCGCTTCACAATTGTGGTGCGTTGTCTACCTATCACCTGCACGGGGTTCGGTAACAGCAGCGAACCTCGCTCGTCTCGCAGCATTCAGTGTCAGGACATAAGACTTGGTGGCTGCAGAAGGAGCTTCAGTCCAATCGCAGTTACTGACGAGTGCAGGATGGCTTTGGAACCAATAGCGCGGCGTCCTTGCCGACGACTGTGGGAGGGCCCGGGGTCCAAAGGCGCCGTGAGCTTACCAACAACTGCGGGAGGGCCGGAGTCTAATGACACGGCTTTCGTGCCCGCGTCACATACCACCATCCTCCGGGAATCGTTGCGGCTGATCACGGTGGTGCGTACAGTGAGACTCTGGCATCGCAGTTCCATTTACCAAAGATTAGTCAGTCTAAACAGCAGTCAGTGGGCAGTGGTTTGTCTGTTGAAATTTAGCACTCAAACAGCAGTCAGTGGGGCAGTGGTTTGTTCATGGAAACTTAGCACTCGAACAGCAGTCAGTGGGGCAGTGGTTTGTCTGCCGTAACTTAGCACCAACAGCAGCCAGTGGGGGCACTGCTCAATTGCTCTGTAAATTTAAAGCCGAACAGTAGTCAGCGGGGCACTGGTTTGTCTGCTGAAACTTAGCACTCGAACAGCAGTCAGTGGGGCAGTGGTTTGTCTGGCTGAAACTTAGCACTCCGAACAGCAGTCAGTGGGCAGTGGTTTGTCTGCTCAAACTTACCAACAGCAGTCAGTGGGGCACTGGTTTGACTGTCGAAATTTAGCGCCGAACAGTAGTCAGCGGGGGCACTGGTTTGTCTGCTGAAACTTAGCACTTAACAGCAGTCAGTGGGCAGTGGTTTGTCTGCTGAAACTTAGCACTCGAACAGCAGTCAGTGGGGCACTGGTTTGACTGCTGAAACTTAGCACTCGAACAGCAGTCAGTGGGGCACTGGTTTGACTGTCGGAATTTAGCACTCGAACAGCAGTGGGGGGGTGCTGCACTGCTATTTGGGAAGCTTGCACCGACGAGGTTGATCGCTTTGACAGCGCCCCGCAACGCATGGTACAGAGGTAGGATCGATTCGAGAGGTAGGGACGGGCCGCCCACCTGCTCCCAGCTTGGGGCAGTCCCAGGAGCGTCGCCCTCGTTGCGACCATAGTCACAATCACCCAAAAACCAGGATCCCGGCTGGACTTCCGTGTACAGCCCGCTCCCTGCCTGCTCCACCCGGGCCTCCCTAAGCCATGAATAACATGTGCACGGGCCAGGGGGACTCAACAAGGGTGCGGTCAAGGACTCAGGCATCAGGGATAGCAGGGTTTCAGCAAGTGAGGTGCAGGGAGCAGGGCCGGGAGGCACACCTCAAAGAAGAAGGTTCCGGTGCCTCCCCCAGTGACCGTGTTGCAGGATATTCCGGCCTCGGCGAGTGCGTCCACAAAGCCTTTCGCGCAGCGGGCAACCTCCTGCACTTTGCGCTACCACCCCCCCTCAGCGAGTGCGTCCACACAGCCTTTCGCGCAGCGGGCAACCTCCTGCATTTTGCGCTACCACCCCCCTCAGCCCCCTGCACTCGCCAAGTAGCTCATATGGTTCATTGGTGCTCAGCAATTTGCAAGGAGAGCTTATGTGCACACGCCGGGTGGCTGTGCGGCCAACAGTTGCTGTGCCATAAATAGGTTTGGGTGGGTCCTCCAGCGCATATAGAGTCCACGCGCCAGGGAGAGGGGCCTGGGCGGGTCCGCCAGCGCATATAGAGTCCACGCGCCAGGGAGAGCGGCCTGGGCGGGTCCGCCAGCGCATATAGAGTCCACGTGCCAGGGAGAGCGGCCTGGGCGGGTCCGCCAGCGCATATAGAGTCCACGCGCCAGGGGGAGAAGCCTGGGCGGGTCCGCCAGCGCATATAGAGTCCACGCGCCAGGAAGAGGGGCCTAGGCGGGTCCTCCAGCGCATATAGAGTCGATACGCCAGGGTGAGGGGCCTGGGTGGATCTCCAGGGAACGACGCCGCACGCACCGCACAGGCAGCTTCGCGCTCCTTGAAGTGGCGCACGTGCTGAATGGCTCCATGGTACGCTTGGATGCCGTCGAAGTGTAGCCCGGGCAAACCTTGGATATCCTGCAGGTGAGCGTGCGACGCATCTGCTGCGATCAGAGTCGGTGGGGACACAGGCGCTTTCAAGGTGTCTCTCAGGACGCCCGACGACGCATGCCATGACTGCCGTGGGTTCCTCCTGCCGGGACGCCTGCGGCCGTGACGCCTCTGACAAACACAGGCTCGAAACCATGGAGGGACTGAGAGCGGGCATTGCCGAAGCTGGGGGGGACCCACACAGCAGCGGGCGCGAGGGCCCCCGGGAGCAGTCCGCCACATCGCGCCGAGCTGCCTCAAATATGATGAAGCGATTTTGTTGGGCTTGCACTGTTTGGAGCTCTGCTGGAGCCGCCGCCAACTCCCCGAGCAGAGGCTGTTGTGTGCGCACGGGATGGGAACCCTTGGCCGGCGCGCTGGAGGCTTGACCGCTCAGTGCGCGGTGCTGGTTGCTTTACCTTCGCGAGCCTCACCGCCTCACTCGGAGTGTCGACTCCGCAGCGATTCTGCAGGCGATACCCCTCCACGCCTCCACCGTCAGCAACAGTCACCCTCTGCTCGTGGCCTCTCCATCTCTCACCCGTCCGCTCGTACTGCCCCAGCAAAGCTTAGCTTTGGCGGAAAAAGTACCCTGCACAACCAGTGGCCTGCAGGCACAATAGTGGAGAGCTGGGGTGGTGATACATAGTCAGCGAGGTGCTCGTGGAAATCGAGACCATGGGAGGGGCTCCTCCTCCGTGGAACAAAGCGATGGGAGTGTGGAAGAGCAGGACTTTTACCTGGCCAACATTACATTCGACCTGGCCCGACGCATATCCCACACACCAGAGGACAGAGAGTCAGCTGCGTGTTCTACCCCTTGCGTAAACACGCAACTGCACCGGTGGGCGAAGTGCAAGAGTGATGCGGTTGCCAGCGGAAGGAATGTGCAGCTGGGCTCGGGTGGGAAAGAGAAGTGGATTTAGGGTTCGGTTTGAGCGTCGTGGGGCGCAGCCTTCGTCACAAGTGGCTAGAACATGGACGTAAAGAGCAAAGAAAACGACGGTGTTCTCAACGTGAAGTTCAAGTCAGAACTCCCGAGTCTTAAGCGGGATCACCACACAGGAGCAACAGTTCACGCAGCGTTTTCTCGCAGAACTACAGTGTGCCCAAGCCGATGCAGCACGCAGTGAAATTGTGCAGCTTGGAGGCGTACCAGAACCCGAAGCGTGATGCCAGCTGCGGAAGCGGCTGCACTGCGATCCCATCCCCGGCAATTCGTCAAAGAGGGAACCCCAATAAGAAACAAGGAACGCTCCCCGTTCAGATGTGTCTAAAGCTCAGGGGACGCCCCTAAAATAGGCAGGGAGCGGGGCGGCCAGAGGCACTGCACAGCCCCGGGGAAAGCCCGTACAGCACGTCACAGGAATGCACGAGACCCCTCTCAGGCAATCTCCAGGCTGAGCGCTCCCTCAGAATGGCTCACACAAATACGGTGCTGAGAGGCGGCGGGAGAAGTGCTACCTGAGATTTGAAACGTTCTTAGCGCTGTCCACGCAGACGCCCACCGTGGCAGCTCTGGCCAGCTCGACCAGCCGGAGGATCTGGCCCCACACAAAGCACGGATGAAGTAGGACAATATTCGGTGCGTTGATAATTCAGTAAAGTGTTTGAAGGACTGCGGGAGGACTTTTTGCCACTTGACACGGCGTCGCCTAAGCGTGACTGTGCTTCGACGAGCTAAACGTTTACTTTGACTCCGCGACGGGATAACTTCGCCAGGATCTTAAATCCAGCTCAATTCGAGCAAACCCAACTGTTTGGGCCAACGATGTGAAAAACCCCAACTTCACTCACCCACCTCTCCCGTGTTTTTCACGTTTCTCCAAATGTTGGAATGACTCTAACCGCGGTGTTGCTCAGGCTCTTAGGCTACGCCCATGCAAGGCCATACTGAAAGCTAAGTGACGTGCACGACGGTTCGCAAGCTTGGGGAGTACCTCTCCAGCTTGTACATGCAGCCAGTTGATTACTAACCAAAGAGATCTTCACTGTTTCAAGTGGCGTTCACCGCGGTCGGCGAACGTGAGGACTATCTGTACCTTGTCTGATGGCACCACTTGGTTGCTAACCAAAACGTCCTTCACTCCTCCCGCGACCATCGATTCCGCCTCTGTCACGGTCTGAAAAAAGGTGGTGCACGACTATAATTTGAGCTGCTAGAAATGCTGTTAAGAATCAAAAGGTTCGCGGAACACCTAAGGCCCGAAGCAGACTCGGCAGCGTTCCGTACAAAGCAGTTAAAACTTCTCAAAAGGATTAGAAACAAGGTCACCTGGGCACACACTCCTCCTGAGCTTACTTCGCCGAGCAGGTCCAGCTGAAGCACTGCGAGCTGAGGGCACTTGTGAGCTTTGGCGTGTGGCCTGCAGGCGATCCCAAGTACACGCCAGCTATAGGTATATATCATAAAAAATATCGAAGGAAAACCCGCTATAAAACCGTTTGGGTTCAGCTAGCGAACCCATCCGCTACAGTGTCTGATCTCACCAAAAAAAGACAACATCGTGCATGAGGGCTGCTTCCAAAACTCGACTCCGCGAACATGCAATCCACGCGATTGCGAATACGCTCTGTCGCATGTCGTCTTAGCATGCTTAAGGTCCTTGCCATGCAACAGGCGTTCAAAGATCAGAGTCAGAGATTGCAGAATCCCTGTTTACTGTAGTCTCGTGGAAATATGCGTCGGCAATTTTCAGGATAAGGGGCCTTCAACAAAATACCTGCACTTCACAGCTGGGAATCTGGAAAGAAGTGTTTTCAGAGAAGACGCATTTCGTTCCAACACTTCGATATCGATCAGAAGAGCTGGAGTGGCAACCTCAGACACTGACTGTCCACTCACAGCGGGGGGTTTGGCTTTTTCGAAGTTCATATTCGTAGGACTTGTACTATATATTCGAGTTCTGTCGTATCCCACAAACCCACCTCTGATTATTTACAAGCATAAATCCGATCGACTTTTCAATCCAAGCTCTCCGCACACGAACATATGGTATGAGGACTTGACTATATTTGTACATTCCAGGATAAAGGTTAACCTGCTGGGGAAGTCCACGCCTTTGATACCGAGGTATGTCGAAAACGCGGAACTTTGTTTTGGCTCGCTTGATGTTCGTGAATGTCTGTGCTGGTAAGGGCTTGGTACTTGATTGTACACCAGCCGGGGAGAGCGAGCTGCAGCTCGACCTGCTTTTGCTACAATAGCGCCGTCCGCAGTGTTCGGGCCTACTGCTGCCGAGAACGGGCGCTTTGCAATCCCAGACAAAGCACTCACTAACGACGACTTTGCAACGCTCCCCATCCGTGAAAAGTTGGATATGATGATGGACTTGGAGGTTTAGCGTTACTTGTCTCTCGTGCATGCGCCCGCTGGCGTGGGGCGCGACGCGACGGGCGCGACATCCGACAGCCACACCACACGACAGCGACATCGCGTGAGGCTTGCTCCTCGCATCTTCTCTCTTCTCGTTCTGCTCTCTTCTGACGCGAGTTCTCGCCAAAACTTATGTGGAATAGTCAATTGATGAATACTACATATGCAACTCACTCAGTTGATGGATCATTCATGCTTCTAAGAGTTTTCAAGAAAGCAGTGGACTAGTGAAAGTCGCCAAACGCTTGTGCAGCAACTCCCCCCATAGAACTGCACATGCGAAAGCTGAGGATATTGAAAACATTGTTCTGTGCGTTGGTAGGATGGGTGGGCGTTTCTGCGTTTCTCATATGGCGTACTCTTCCCGCCACATTAATTTTACTGGAACAGGAAAATGAGAAAGAAGTCGCGTTGCTAGCTGGGTCTACTGGCACGTATGTGGCAAGGTCCGGTGTTGTGTGTATACTACTGCGTGCAATAATGTCGTATGTTGCTGCCGGTTATCTGAGGATTCGATTTCCCTCAGGAATCCAAAGAGGCCTGAACAGGAAGATGGACGAAGCGTTGCCAGCGAGGAGGATCCCGATGATAAAGTGTGCCACTCACTTACGGCGCCGCTTGCTTTCCGTATTGTTCCTGTTCGTCCACTTATCCTGACGACGCAAGGGCTCACAGGATGGTGAGGAGGTTGAGGAAATATTGGAGCACGCGGCTTCACGGAAATTTGCTTATATGAGCACACTTGCTTACCCTGACAAGGTTAGCCCCAAGCTCAATAAACCCGATCACGTCTTACTGTTTGCATACTGCTTCACAATATCGAACTGCGAAGCACGTGCGCTTGGATCGGTTCAGCAATATTGCATCTCGTGCAAGTCTGTGGGTGTGTATATGTGATTATTATTCGCCACTTCGACCCACAGAAACCTAGTGCACTGAAGAGGCTGTCCGCACCTATTGGTTTTGAAACTTAAGCTACTCTGCATTTGATGGGTACCGGTGTTCATACAAGATATGTTGTGAGATCGCTTGCATGTATGACCACCAGGCCCTGAAATCTGCGTGGCACACGTGCCTCACAGGATAATCTATTTGTGAGCGTCGAGAATCAAGCCCGTATACGAAGCCGACAACCTTTCAATGCGAAGCTCGTTCCGAAGATACTGCCGAAGGTGTGTTCACAACCAGGAACATAAGCGATATCGTTAGGCTTGCGGGCCGCAGATCTCCAGCTTCTTGAAATTTGACACGCAGTTTTGGCTGTGTGAGAGCGGCCGCACTTACAGCTGCTGAGCTGGATGCGGGCTTCATGCAGGAGAGTCCCCGGCCGCGCTTTGAAACCTGTGCCGTAGTTGGAAACTCGGGAATCTTGAAGAGGTGAGACAACAGGAGTTCAGTTACTGTGAAGAACGTTTTAGCGTTATAGACCGTGGTTCGGAACTCGGGAGGCTTGGGGAAAACTGAGCAGAGTGCACCTCGGCTCTATCGTCTCGAATATTACAAGAGCCGTTTGTTTCCTCTTTCGAATGTCTATCAGATACCTCGGGAGGCAACTTTTCTGGAGGTGCACTCATTGCAACTTCCAAGTGATTCCCTGCATCCATGCACGTCAACAGTACAGTGGGGGGCGGTATTTGCGATTACCTTTTCGCTGTTTGGTTCGTTTCAGCTGACTAAGACTGGATCACTAAAGGTGACTCGGTCGACATACTGGCACAACTATGTGCAGCAACCGTGTTGCAGGAACTTCGTGCTGCCAAGGTTCACCCTCAGACACGGGATATCCAGCACGAACTCTGACCGTTCACCGCCCTTTGTGAGCCTTGTTCGGATGCTCTACGATCGAAGCATGTCTGCCTCCTGACCGCGCAGGTCGAGCTACGGCGCGCTCATCGATCTGCACGACGCCGTTTTTCGCTTGAATCAGGCCCCTGTTGTGGGGTGAGCCCCTGCCTCCACAACAGCTAGCTGTAGTGCTGCCTTCTTGGCAATATGCGTTCACCTATACTCAGCTGCAGGGTTCGTGTGCCGATCATAGCTACCGGCTGGTGAGTGTCGGGAAACTTTGTCAAGCGTGGTGAGTGTTGGGCATTCTGTATCAATCGTAGTTACTGGCTGGTGAAATACGGGCGTCCTGTGGCATCTGTTGGGCCGCATGGCGAGTTGCTAGCTTTCTTATCAACGTGCGTATATTCTTGGGGCAGCGAGGGCACCACTGCGCCTCCTTGCAGTCACTTGCTGTTGCGGACAGCATAACTCGGCAACCTCTTGCTGCAGCTGGTCAGCTGCTTTTATTCTAGAAGTTCAGAATCCGAAACAAGTGTCTGTAGTTTTCCTAAGGTTTGATGATACACACGATACACAAGCGATGGCCCCCATAACACACCTCGTCCCAAAGTTTCGGCTGCCTATCGGGTGCCTCCTTTAGGATCTCTCAAAGTGTACACCAGCGGGATCAACAAAATAAGTTATGATGAAGATGCTTTTACTGATAGGGCCCTTCACGGTGGGAGTGGAATGGGTTTCCAGATAGGGAGGGGTCTTCACGATGGGAGTGGAATGGGTTTACACATCGGGGTCTTCACGGTGGGAGTGGAATGGGATTCTGCCAGATATGAGAGCCTAGTGGGCTCCAAAACGACTTTCCGGCTGCTCAACCATAAGGTGTGCGCTCCTCATTTATTTTTGTGGTTTGGGGGAATGATGCCAGCATTCTGATGCCCCCGTGTTTCTGGCCCATCCTCGGGGTTGCACGCAGATGCTCCCGTGTTTCTGGCCCATCCTCGGGGCTGCACGCAGATGTTCCCGTGTTTCTGGCCCATCCTCGGGGCTGCACGCAGATGTTGAGGGCTTTTTTGAGAGGTAGCTTGTGTCAATCGGGCACTGATTTGTTTTTGTGCTGGCTCCGTTTCATTGGTAGTGGACATCCGTTTACTACGAAGATAACGTTCCCAACACTGCCGTCCCTGGTGGGACCTCGCAGCTGGTACCTACCACCCTACATCCGTCGTACACCACTAGTAGCTGTTCATCCATTCACCGCATCGGATTAGAAAATATCTGAACACTACGAAAGTTTCTCAACGAGCCAGGTGGACCGTTCTGTTATGCCTTCCCCGCCACCTGTTTTTTTCCCACTGCGGAACCAGCGAAAGTTGCCTTGTGCGAGCGCCTGGCGACCACTCAAGAGGGAGCCCGCCAATGCCACCGTTGCAAGGGGGTTGATACCAAAGGTGCAATGTGCAGGCTCGTTTTTTAATCAAGCAGGAGCCTGCCAACGCTACGCTCGTCGTCGCTCGGGCCGCGACCAAGAGCTTTGAAACGGTTAGCGCCCATGCACCCGGCTCCCTAAACCCTAAACCCTAAACGCTGTACTGTATCCTCAGCAACAATCTGAATGTTGTTCTCGACATCCCATTGCACACCCTGGAAGACAGCGTGCAAAGCTGGGCTGTCTTGAATGTCTCTGGCGCGTCAAGGCCGAGACACGCGGCTGCGAGGAGGTTGCTGCTGGCCACCAGAGACGCGCCCAACAAGCTGCTGAAGCGCCTTTCAGCTACATTCCTGCCACAAGTGGCCATTGTCCAATGTCCGATGCTTCCACTGTGTGACGTCTCTATCTCTAAGTTCCAGCTGCAGCTGCCAGAGGTTGGCGTGGGCCTTGTTTGAGCCACCCTCGGTTGCTGATGATGTGACAAGTGAAGCCTGCTATTGTACAAAAGCGCATCGCAAGATGACATCCGGCAGCAATGTGATCACCGTGCTAGCATGCACACATCCTAAATTGGATCATGTGCCTGATGACGTCGGTCAGCAAGGCGTTTCGAGCGATCGCATCTGGGAGAAGATGAACTGACGCATTAGTGAATGTCGCAGCTAGCAACAACCGCCAAGCGGCGACGCCCGGACCTGCAGACGCTCTATCTCAGCTCGCGCGTGGTCAGTGCGGCGCGGAGGTCCTTGCTTGTGTACAGGTGCGACCCCATTTCGCCTCCCCCCCGCGCCGCCACGAAGTGCATGCCATCCATGAATACCAGCTGGCTGACTGTCCTCTCAGCTAGACTGTGCCAAATGGGAGCAACGCTCCTTTCACTTCTCCAGAATATACAGAATGCTGGCTGGGTCTGGTCGTGACGAAAGAGCGCGCGTGGAGTCGTGCCTGGGACTGGCGAGAGCGCGCGTGGAGTCGTGCCTGGGACTGGCGAGAGCGCGCGTGGAGTTGTGCCTGGGACTGGCGAGAGCGCGCGTGAAGTCGTGCCTGGGACTGGCGAGAGCCGGCGTGGTGTGCCTGGGACTGGCGAGGCGCGCAGGGTCGGCCTGGGACAGCAAACGCGGCGTGAGTCGTGCCTGGGACTGGCGGGCGCGCGTGGAGTCGTGCTGGGACTGGCGAGCGCGCGTGGAGTCGTGCCTGGGACTGGCGAGAGCGCGGGGATGGTCATGTTCAGGCGTTCGCATGGACAGGAGGGGAGATGAGTGGTTGAGGAGGGGATGTTGCCGCGCACAGGGGGGGCAATGGGGAGAATACCTCAAGGTAGGCAACGTGTCCGTTACGATGATTATGCATCACAACTGGAGCCGTGGCGTGCGCTCCGCTGCAGCTGCGAGCCCCCTTGGTGGAATGCCGTGCTCTTGTCAGAAGGCTACCCGTGACGTATGCGCCGCACTGCCCAAGTTTTAGACCAAGCAATGCCTTGCTTCGAGAAGCCATCAACGCAACTCTGCCCCCCCCGAGTTAAGACCAGTCTCGGCCACTTTGAGAAGCCATCAGCACAACTCCCCCCCCCAGTTAAGTCCAGCCTCGGCCACTTTGAGGTGTTGCGGAGTGCGGCATATGCACATGCGGCGGCCTAGCTGCGAGTTCTCATGCATCTCGTGTGAGCAGACAGCGAATCGTTCCCCTCTCTCGTTCCCGTATTTTGGCCGGGGGAAGCGTCTCCTAAAACAAGCACTTAGGATGCGGAGCTCCTTGCACCCCCAAAAGTGGCGTCCTTATTCGCATTTCGGGGGAGGGGGCGGTTTCCAGAGCTTTGGGTTCACATGCCACCTCCTGCATGAGCTGGCCGGATAACAAATCCCACTGCGGGGCGACAATGCTGGGAACGCAAATCCCACCGCAGGGCGACAGCGAGGGGGGTGGAAATGTGGATGCTGCGCAGTAACCCATAAGTCCGCTGCACTCGGTTAGCGCGCCCCACCCAGGGCAGGGGAAGGGCGGTGAGGGTGCTTATCTATGGTGAAGGTGTGGCGGTCCAGGCCGGAGAGCGCAGAGACGACGCCAAGTACTGGGTTCATCGCTATGTTTCTGGCCATGCAGGTAAGCAAGCTCTGTCGCATTGAGCCGAGTACTGCTGTGCTGACACGAGGTACATTCGGTATCACGAGTGGTTCAGCACTGGCGGTTATGAAGCAATGTGAAATCCCATTTCTGAACACGCCGCATATGCAGCATCCACCTCCAAACCATTTCAACCAATCGTGTGTTTCGTTTCTTTCTCAGCCTGCGTTCACACCAGAAAAGCAAGCCGGACGCCATTGTGACTTCTCCTTCTTAGCCTTTTTGTGCACCAAACAACACGAGCATGACTCGTTTGTTTCCTTACTTTTTGTGCACCAAATAACAGGAGCATAATTCGGTTGTTTCCTTACTTTCTTTGTATTTTTCTGGCAAGAAGATCCCTATGCAGTCTTACCTCGCCAATAGCCCCATCATCGGTACGGAAGCTGAAGCGAGAGGTGGAAGTGATACCATTCCAGGGCGCGGAGTGCGAGCCGCATAGCTCCTTCAACTGCAAGGTCAAGCTATCCTTTGAGCAGGGGGTAGGGGGGCGGGTGCGATGCAGTGTTGCAAACGAACCACTGTGTATGGCTTCTCACTTGAAGAAAGCCGGTGCGTGGTTCGTCGCGCACTGGATAAAGTCGATGCTGACCGCCGCATGCTGGCCAATGGATGTGGCAGGCGCATAGCGTTGAATATGGGCCAAGCGATGCAGGAGAAAGGAAGGGAAGCATCTGAGAGCACGCACGTGGCACCGCTGAGCTGGCCGCACTGAAAGTGTGCACAGCAGCATCCAGCCGGCCTCTCAGCACGAGCCGCGCACTGAGGCCTTCCGGCCACGCGGGAAACCTCCCGACTGGAATTTCGAGATGCAATTGTTCTGCGCCACGCAGGAGCCATTCGTCCTCCAAACGGACCTGGGGCCTCCAAACGGACCCGGGGCCTCCAAACGGACCCGAGGCCCCCAAACGGACCCGAGGCCTCCAAACGGACCCGAGGCCAGGACTCCGAACAGACCCGAGGCCCCCAAACGGACCCGGGGCCTCCAAACGGATCCGAGGCCTCCAAAGGAACCCGAGGCCTCCAAACGGACCCGGGGCCTCCACACGCACCCGAGGCCTCCAAACGGACCCGGGGCCTCCAAACGGATCCGAGGCCTCCAAAGGAACCCGAGGCCTCCAAACGGACCCGGGGCCTCCACACGGACCCGAGGCCTCCACACGGACCCGAGGCCTCCACACAGACCCGAGGCCTCCACACGGACCCGAGGCCAGGCCTCCAAACGGATCCGAGGCCTCCAAAGGAACCCGAGGCCTCCACACGCACCCGAGGCCTCTCTTCCACGGGCACTCGGAGGTTTTACCTCGAACAGTTCGTCGAGCTTCCAAGCCTAGTGCGTGGCATTCACACCGTATAAAGGAAGCTTCCGTTGCCCCGGATCTGATCCGAAGGGCGGCTGGACCCAGGTATACCTCGGAGATGAAGTTGCAGGGGACCACGTACCACTATTTCAAACGTTGGGCAGACTCTGAGCAGCTCCGTGCGCACGCCCATCACAGGTGCGCATCTTCAGAACTTCCTGCGAGGGCAGGTCGAATACCAGCCGAGGCATCGAACTCGTATCTCTCTCTCTCTCTCTCTCTGCAGTGTGTCGCGCAAAATTATATGCGCAGAGCAGCCTTTGAAGGCAGCTTGATGAAGTGGTGGCGGATTAGTGACCGGAGGATCCATGGGGTGTTCATGGCACTCTGTGGGACACTTGGTGCCGTCGGGCGTGTGCATATGTCAGGCTGGGAAAGGGTTGATTAAGAGGTGCAAAATTTTGAGTTCGGGGGAGGGCGTGACAGCTTCAATCTCGAGGGCAATCTGATTTTGGCCCTGAACGCAAGGTGAACACCATTTGGCGGATATGCCAGTGACAAACTGCCGAAGCTAGCTACATCGTCACGTCAAGGTTCACGATTTGAACGTTTTGTGACGCCAGTTTGCTGCCTCATCTTGAGCCAGCGCCCTGGTGTTGCTGTTTCTCGTTGTGTTTATATCTCACGGCAGCTCTTCGACAATCTCGAAAGCCTCTTTGCGGTGCTTGTATCTTCGTCGAGCTCGCATTGGACAGATAAGAAGGAGTGTGTGTTCTTCGCCTAAGTTGGGGTATGGGTGTGCCTTGGATGGCTTTCCAGTGGCCAGGTCAAACTTTGTGCTGCTGGGTCCCGATCAGGTGCCAGTCCTCCTCGCTATGTGGTCAGCGTGCCTGCGGCCGTGATTGGACCGTGCAGCCTCAGAAACCTCCACGATGCATTTTCTTCGCCAAGCACACGGCTCCAATAGCTGATAGTTTGGATCTATGATATTAAGAATCGAGCAGATGTTGGAGGGCTCAACGCCAAAAGGGAATGTAGTAGATTGCCAATGCAAATCTAACGGAACAGCCTGGGATATGTACATCTCCCACCAGCATTAGTGGATTGATCACCAGGGAAATCAAAGCCAGTATTGGCGAGGATTTGATGTATGTAGCTGGTGGTGTTGTCATTTGCAGGCCCTGGTTGTGGATGGACTGTAGGTGCGATGAGGAGCAACGTGGCAGCTGATTCTGATACGGATGATGGGATAGGTGGCAAATATGAGCAGTGAGGTCCTAGATCCATGTATTTGGTGGTTTCCCAGATTTGTGAACCAGGCAATGCACCCGTGTGTACGGAGAACATACGGAATCCCTCTTTGCCGAGAGGCATTTCCTGCAGACTGCCTGGGTTGGTATAGCGAGCAGGCTCTGAAGTAGGATGCTCATGGTGAAAGACCTGATATGGATACCATTTAAATGAACGTAAAGGTCCGATTTGTCAATATGTATATGCGATGCGAAGTGATAATGTAGGCTTGTGTGCCTACAATGATTGGAGGTCTGATCTTTATACTTTAGAACATTACTTGACTTTACTTCTTCTGAAATTTGATAGGCAGCCCTAGCCGGGGATCCCATTGCACGCCCCAGTGTGGTCAAAATACGATTGGCAGTATCGGATTTCTTCTTCGCCCTGGCAATATATTATATAGCTAGGCAAACACGCATCAAATTGTTACTCTCGTCTATATATGTGCCCCATATTGTGCTCGCTACAATAATGTTTATCAAACGTTGAGATGATGAAGTACTCGATGATCATGGATGGCCGACGTGAAATATCCCGATGAAGTTGAGGATGATGCATACGGGTGAATTTGGACTGCAAATCGAGGCCCCTGCTTCGCCCAAAACCCCCAAATGGTCGCATACAGGCATCCTAACGTTCAACATTTGCTTCATGAAGCATGGTTGACGATGAAAAATCGGCATAACGTATGTCTGTGTCCGCAATGGCCTGCCCAGGTGCTGACAACGACGCTTCTCACTCTGACTCTCGCGACCATCTGTCGATGTCGTAAGTCTAAGTGTGTTGTGTGGCTCAAGTGGTTATGTGACTACTCTGGGGGCCGGAGGTTGGCAGCGCGCGACGCGATCGAGCTGGGCATGTTTTACACGTTACTTGAGGAGGCTGCCAACTCCCGGCCAGCTTTCTGACATAAAACGTTACAAACCCTATGGATCTGAGATGCTATTTTGGTGCTCTCCCCCCAGAGTATTATGTGACACACCTACCCTACGGGAGAACGGGGCTCACCCTATGCTAGCCACCCTAGCTACCCGAGTTACCCTTGCACGTCTCGAATAGTTTATTGAACTTCAATCTCCAAGCAAGACGAACGGCAATCTCTCTTCGAGCAGCTTGAGCTTGTGCTAATGACTTGCTCCGTAGAATCGGTGTTCATTCTCGCTCCGTAGAAAACCCACTGAAAATGCCTACTTAGAAAGCTCAGTTTGCTCTCTGTAGTTAAAACTAAAGCGCTTTGTCACGATGGAGAGCGATGAGGACGACGACCTCTTCGTGGTGCTCGATAATGATGGACGCATTTACGGAACAAGCGAGGAGGTTGACTTTTCTTTCCAAACCTGGAAAGAATTCGTCAAAATGGATAAGTCCCTCGTGGAAGAGCTACGCAGGGACTGTGTCCTGTCTTCATTTCCCCTGACGAAATCCTTCTGGCTCTCCGCTGAGGCCGCTTCTCGTATGAACCTCGAAAAGTTGGCGCGCCTTATCTTCGATCACCATACCAAAGGTGTCGAATTTAATCCGGCTCTAAGCGGTATGGAATGGTAGTCCAAGTGAGTGCTACGATCTAAACCTGCTCATCTTGTCGGAGAGCCTCTTCCTGGCTCAGAGCCTTCATGGTGTCAATACTCACCGGGATTCTTTTTGGACGCAGCGTCTCCCATTCGGACAAGCTCTTCAGAGCGGAAGACGCGTACGGCTCAATTGACTTCCATTTCGATAAGGATGAGATCATATACACCAAGCATCATTTATTTGTCCATCCTCAGCTCTCGACCGTGACGTACCTCACAGATGTCGGAGCTCCCATCCTCGTCTTCGATCAGCGCATCTCGAGCACAGGTATCACAGAATTTGTTTGCCGCAAATCACGAAGGAGGCCCACTGCGGGTCTCATTCCGCACGCCAATATTCCGCGTGTTTTGCGCGATTCTCTGACTCAGCGCGGCATGCCGGCTAGACCCTGTAGAAGTCCGCGCCGCATATTTTGCAATGCATAGCGGACATCTGTACTCGGCTCACGTACTTTTTGCCATTTCATAAAAACAGTAATAGGCGTTTGGTCACCTGACCATAAACCTAAGACCTGAGCCACGGGCCGCCACGCTCCTCGCCCATGCGCTTTCGCGACCTCGAGGCTCTCCAAGGACGCGCAGCCGCCCTGCTCAAGGCGGAGAGTTGGCCAGGGGACTTTTCGACGCGGAAGATCACCAAGTTCTCCGGAGGTGGGCAAGCACATCAAGTTCGACGGCCGCTATCTGCACGGAGTTCCCGCGGAGGCGCTGGCGCCAGCCAGCGCACCGTACACACGTGTTACCTTCCTTGTGAACATATGGCTCAATCACCGTCCCGTCGACGTCCCTGTCTTTCCGGACCACCTGCTTGCCAAGGTAGCGTGCCCCCCGCCAGTGCTATTGCTTGCATCCTTTCCTGCCCGCTATCCCGTGGAGGCCAGTTTCCTTGAGTAGATTCCTTAAGATGATTCCTTGAGAAAATTCCTTGAGAGGTTTTCCGTTATGTGCTTTGCTCTCGCGCGAGGTTGGCAAAGCCGAGAGGAAAAGCTAATCTTGCCGCGCACTGCTCGGCACATATGCTTGGCTTTGTACCATAACACCTGCAAGCATCATCACTTCCAGCTTGATGATCTGACATACTTTTCGCCCAGCTCAGTGCTTTGCACAAGCAAATGGCCCCGGACGGCGCCTCTTCGCATGCCGGGCTGGCATAAGCTTGCTCAGCGTTCCTTAGTAATGGCGCCCCATTTTGCTGGACGATTGTAGAAAGATTGCAGGACTTGCCGCATTGCCCATGATGAGACTGCTGCCGTTGTCGTGCACAGGTGGGCAACCTTGACCTCCCTCTTTCATCAAAGGTCGCTGACCGTGTCCCTCAGATCGAGGTGTGCTCTAAGACTGAAGGTGCGCCGGAGGCCCCAAGAAAGCACGGGCGAGCGGGCCTGCCTGGGCAGGCAGGGCTGGCTCTTGCACTCCGCCCTTGCGGCCGCTCCCGCCATCACAAGACGCTCTCGCTCCGCCGTTGTTGTTGTGGTCTCCTTTCTAATTCCAGGGTAAAGGTAGGGAGGAACTACAACTAGCTTCGTGCGACTCCCCAGTTCTGCGAAACTTGGCTTGCACTGGCAGTCGGTGCATTGGCCAAGATAAGAAGGAGCGCTCCAAGTGTGTCCCCAGCTGCCAGCCGGTGAGAGGGAAGGTTGCGGGTTGGGCGCAGGCGGCGGCGACGAGTTGAGCTTCACAGTCTGTCAGAGCAGAGACCAAGAGCACACGCTGCGGACTCGGCTGCCTCTAAAAGAGCTTGCAGCCAAGAAGCTGGCTACAGCAGAAATTATGTACACAGTGGTGGGCGCACTCCATCTGTCATCTGCGCCAGAATAGAGGCGAAGCCATGTTGTGTGACTCCTCCTGAGGCGTCGAATGGACGATCCCGCAAACTGGATTTGATGTGTGGCATGCCAAGCTTGCCGTGCACATTTAGGGGTCCGGCGCGGCGCATGCCACTCAACCACGCTTGGTCTCAATCACCAGGACCCGGGTCTTGGTTCACGATATTGTGTATCCCGCAGCGATTCATGCCTATAGGCATTGCTGTTGTCCATGCCACGTTTTGTACGATGTGTGTATGTGGACCCAGAGACCAACAATTGTTTGGCGACGATCGGTCACATCGTATCATCTTTCCATGCTGCTTTGCATTTGGGTTGGGAATATGTATTCGTATGTGGTATCTTGTCACGGCCCCGCCCTGCTCTTGATTTGCTTTTCACATCCACTGGGATGATGGTGGGCTGGCTTTTGTTGGCCGATCTCATGCCGTTCAGTGTGTGGAGACGTCTGCGGCTGGCTCTATTTATGTCCAGTGCCTTGGGGCTTTTTCACCGGCCGGGGGACTGGTGATTGACACCCACTTTATGGGGTATTGGCATCTCGTTGTTAACGGGGACGGCCACTGGAATGATTTGGATGATGGGATGTAGATGTCCCTGTGGTACCCTTCTGACGGGTACTGCCTCTTTGAGTGCGTCGGGGATTCGTCTACGGCTCGCTTTTTGGGAGTGTCTTGGATTCGTCTGACGCTAGCTCCCTCTCCGTGTACAGTGCTCATGGTTATTACACATGCCGGGGGACTTGTGTTCTTTGACCTTGATATGAGTACTGGCGGATCGCTGTGAACGGGGACGGCCGCCGGGTGGAAGTGGGTTTTGGGAGGCGGTTATCCCTGTGGTGCCATTCTGGCGGGCACTGCCTCTTGGAGAGCTCGGTAGATTCGTCTGTCGTGTTGCGAGGAGAGGCAGAAGGTGGTGAAGTACACCTTCTGTGTTTTCCCTTGAATTTTGTGGGGAGCACTTAGGTGCCCGCATGTTTCCTTTTTTTGACATGGGGTGTCCATGCTGTGTGGTGTGACTGCATTCATGACATAACCATGGACCAACAGGTCCCATCCATCGACCGGGAGCCACTGGGGGGCATGCCAGCAGGGTCCGCTTACTCCGTAACCCAGAGACCAACAATTGTTTGGCGACGATCGGTCACATTGTATCATCTTTCCATGCTGCTTTGCATTTGGGTTGGGAATATGTATGCGTTTGTGGTATCTTGTCACGGCCCCGCCCTGCTCTTGATTTGCTTTTCACATCCACTGGGGTGATGGTGGGCTGGCTTTTGTTGGCCGATCTCATGCCGTTCATTCAGTATGTGGAGACGACTGTGGCCATGCTGTGTGTCCATGTTGTGTGGTGTGTCCATGCTGTGTGGTGTAACTGCATTCATGACATAACCATGGGCCAACAGGTCCCATCCATCGACCGGGAGCCACTGGGGGGCATGCCAGCAGGGTCCGCTTACTCCGTAACCCACAGACCAACAGTTGTTTGGCGACGATCGGTCACATCATATCATCTTTCCATGTTGTTTTGCATTTGGGTTGGGAAAATGTATACGTTTGTGGTATCTTGCCACGGCTCCGCCCTGCTCTTGATTTGCTTCTCCACATCCACTGGGATGATCGTTGGCTGGCTTTTGTTGGCCGATTTCATGCGGTTCAGTATGTGGAGATGACTGCATTCGTGGCTGGCTTTTGTCGGCTGATCTCATGCCATTCAGTATGTGAAGACGATGTGTGTATGCGGTATCATCACATACACACATCTTCCCTTTAGCTTTGCCTTGCTTGGGCTTGAGCGCCGACATGGAATAGTTCCATAATAGACTTGCAGTGCAAAGCTGGATGAGCTCCAAGCGCTACCCCACACTTTATTTTTCGACCAGGATGTGTGTGGCTTATCCTTGGACCGGCTCCTATGGCACCATGTAACCACAAAATATCGTGTGCACTATGTGTTGGAATCTGCAGTGCCTGCTGATCAGTTTGATGTAAAGCATGACTGTCTAGGCCTTGTACAGCAGTCAGGATGATCAAACCCTGAAGGAACCCTGAAGAAACCCTATGAAACCCTTAGATCTAGATCTAGATCTGCTGAACTAATCGTGGCCGTTGGATCATATAATGACCATCGGCAAGACATACTGAGTAACACTTCGCGGCCCATCGTAGACGTGTCACTGCAGTCGTTATGAACTTGGCAGTGACGCGTCATAACTAACTAAATAGCGAACTTTCACTTAGACTGGCCAATCAGTAATGATTGAGCGATAACATTCGTGGCGTTTCAAGCTGCGAACTGGTATATCTTTTGATAATGAAAGTTAGCGCTTGCTTTTTGCAACTTACCCGACTCTGAATTCCAAAAGGTTATGGGCCCACTTACGTTGTAAGTGAGGATCCATTTTTGTTTATCACGCAAATTTTCCGCTGCGCGTAAGAGAATTCACTATGGTCAAAGGGAGTAAGAGCTATAGCCAAGCTGCGACACCGCCACCTTCTGGTAGCGCGCCAGAATATGAAGTGTCCTATACTGGCGAGTCGTCTTCGTGAGATGTTATGCTGAGTAACCAGCAGGAGGATATCTCGGCGCTTAAGGATATGGTGAAAGGTTTGAGTGCTCAGCTCTTCGATCTGCGCAACCTTCATCAGCCAGGCCTCAGCGCCGCTCCTGTCCCTGAGGACAAGCATCTCCCTTTGTCGCCCGCTGGTGGGCGACGTCCTTTACCTGGTCTTTCTCATATGACCAAGGGGCTTTCCGCGGACACGTACTTTTCTGGCAAGGAATCTGACCAGGAAGGAATTTGGGACGAGTTTTGTGCGAGAATTAAGCCTTCTTTACGCTACCCTTCTCTAGCACTGCTGCTTTCGGCGTCTACTCCGCTCCAAGAGGTGAGGGAGGATAAACTCTATCTTGAGGAAGCAAATGAACTGTTTTATGACTTCCTCTGCCGTGTTACCACTGGCACTGCGAACGCTATCGTTCGCAGCTACGAACAACATTCTGACGGTCACGGAGCTTGGCGGGAACTGGCCCAATTGCGACACAACACCAGCGCTGTCTACTTCATCACCCAGGTGGATAGGCTGCTGTCGCTACCGAATCAACTCTCGAGACTTGCCCCTCCTCTCTCCACGTTTTTGGAGTCGAAGGAGACACTTCGTCGTATACGCGAGTACTCCGCGAACACGCGCGTTACTCCTTCTGGCAAGCCTCTGTGTATGGAGACGGTTGAGACCATCTTTTCTGCCATGGCTATTGTGCGACTGCACCCCGACTATATGCTCCTCAAGGCCAAATTCATGTCTGAGACCCTGCCGACCGCGAGTGTGCTGTCGGGCCAAGTAACATCTCACTACGACACCATACTCGCCCCGCGCGCTGGTGTAGCGCAAACTGCCCACGCGCTGAATACTCAATCTGAGACTGCTGGTGCCATCGCTGACGACAGGCGTAAGCAGGAGGAGGGGAAGCGAAAGCTGCTGGCTGTCAAAGTACCGTGCCCTGTGTGTCACAGACGCGGGCACTCTGCTAAGGACTGTTTCATCAAGAACGTCGAGAAGCGGGAGGCTTTCTTCAAGAAGGCTTCAACGACCGCCAAGGCGGCGGTTCTCAAGAGGGTGGCTGACTACGAGAAGAATGGTAGCTTACCGAAGCCTAGTGAACATCTTGGCGCTGCAGCTGGGAAATCTGAGCTTTATCCTGGACTGGCTGGTGAGGTCCTTTTTGCCATTCGGGAGGCTAGTACATCTGACTTGCACCCTGGTCTGTACGAGACTGGTGAAGATATATATGCCAGTCACTACGGTTCTGGGCTATTGGAATCTGGTTGTGATAGCATCTCTGGCTCGCTGACCTCTTGTCCGACCTTGGGCCAGCTATCAACGTGTCAGGGTTCCGAGCTGGTGGAGTTCTCGTTGTGTGAATTTCTGGAAGGTGAACACTCTGCCCTCAGCTCAGGCTCAGGTGAGAGTGTTATATCCCACACTGCTGGCGAGGCGGAGCAGCACTCTGGTAATCTCAGCATCTCTGGGTCGCTGCCTTCCAGTTCGACCCTGTGCGGGCACTGGATATGTGGTCGGGGCTCTGTGCCTGTGGAGTCCCAGCCGTATGAGTTCCCAGTGTTCAATTACTACTCTGTCCTGGCGGACGTGGGCGAGCCTGAGCTCGTTGTGTCCCACGCCACTGGTGGATACACCGAGGACAATGAGGGCACTGTGAGTGCACCTCGTGTGGAGTTGTCTTCAGTGGGGTGCCCTCCTCGCAGGACCAGGAAGAAGCGCCACTGCTACGTCCCCAGCAAGCATTCTCACAGCACCAAGGTTGTGCCTGTTTATGACTCGTGGGTCTACATTGATGTCCTTACTGCCTTCTTCCCTGACAAGGCTCGTCTGAAGAGGACACAGGCCCAGTGGGATTGTGGACGTGATCAGCACCTGGGTGACATTTTTCAGATATCCCCCAGGCAATTGTGGTTCAAGCCTGAATTGCAACGGTGGCACTCTATCATGATGGCTGGGACTGTGGAGATATTCCTTCGTGCTTGTGACATACTTGACAGGGGCACTACCCTTCCTCGTGGTGTTGAATGTACTGTCAGTCTCGGGGTGATCCTCTACCAGCGCAATCTCATCGGGCAAACTACAGATGACATGGATATATTGCTGAAGCTGGAGTCCGTGATGGTGCGCACCTCACTGGCAGACCTGCACAGCTGGGCCTCTGAGCTCGGGAGGGCCACCAGGGCCTTGATACGGGTGGTCCAGGACTATGCAGGCATGTTGTCCCTCGATGAGGTGTGGGGTATCGATGAGTGCTCGGACTATGGCTCGGATGGTGATGATCCCCTACCAGACTTGGAAGATGCCTCTGACTCTGACGAGGAGGAGGAGGAGGAGCCAGTGACAGGTGATTCTGGCTCTGCTGATATGGTGGGTTCCCCTAATTATGATCGGCTTCTTGCAGACCGGGATTCCTGGTCTTATCATCCGATGGGGGACAACTATATGCCTGGTCCTCTCTCCATCTCTGAGCTGCCTGGCAGTGACTCTGATTGCGAGGTTCCTGACCTTACTTCAGGTTCGGACTCTGCCTCAGATTGTGGTGATTCTCTGCCGGATCTGGAGGATGCCTCTGACTCTGACGAAGAGGAGGAGGGTGTGTACCATGGGCACTTTGACGAGGAGGAAGGCTATGTGGGCCTTGGGCAGCCCGTTGAAGGAGTGGGTTACAGCCCCTCTGATGATTGGGCCTCTGGACTACTTTCTCAGCCTCGCAGGGTTCCCCTGTGCACTGTGGGTCTGCTCCCCAGTGACTATTACAGTAAGTCGCGGTCTATAAGAAAAAGTAAAAATTTCGCTAGCGCTGGTCGCTTAATCTGACGGTCCCAGATTCTCGTCTCTAGCGTCGTGAATTTCTTATTGGAGGATGTCATATTTGTCACGCATAGCGTCGAGTTTTTCTTAATTTCGACATGAGATGACAGGTAGGTTGGATCTCAGCGTTGATTTCTTATCTGCCGAGCCGGGTTGATACTTTATTCTCCACATTTGTAATTCGGCCACCCGTGGCATGCATGGTATGGCGGACGATTACTGCGGTGGATGAACACTGTTAACTGTCAAATAAGCCCTATATGATTGATAAATAAACCCTATATGTTTGGACTATATATACTGATTAGGTTGATGAATCCGTCTAGCGTCAGTTTTTTTCTTAATCGGAGGATTTTCAAGACCTCTCCCATGGAAAATCTAGCGGGTGATTTCTTACCGTTTTTTCTAACTTTTGGAGAGAAAACTAGCGGCTGGTTTCTTGTAGATACCATTTCTTATAGACCGCGACCTACTGTATGAGGACAACTGTGGGGACTGCTGTGATGATGCCTGTGATGACCTCATCGAGGAGATGGATTTCCACTATACTTCGAGTGGTGAGTGTGCTCGGGTGCCTTGTGGTGCTTGGGCATCTGGTGTGGCTGGTGCCTCTGATGCTGGCCATGCTCAGGTGGCATGTGGTGTGCGTGTTGGTGGCGGTCTACTGAGGACAAGAGTGCTGTTATTGACAGTGGTGCCACCAAGCACATTTTCAACTCTGTCCGGGTGTTCAATGCGGACTATGACACTACAGCCTGTGAGACTTTCAGTGTGGTGCAGAGTCAGTCTGTGGACTCCTCTGGCAGTGGCTCGGTGACCTTTGCCAAGAGGGATGTGGATTCTGGGCGTATGATTGGGCTACGGTTCCTGGACACGCACTGCATACCTGGGCAGCCCTTCAACCTCTTATCTGTGGTGGCCCTGAAGGATGCGGGTTTCCGTGTGGACTTCGGGGCTAGAACTTTATCCAAAGGGGGGGTGGTGTTTTCCTTCGCCAGAATTGGCAACCAGTATATTATGCATGAAGACACACATAGCACTTTGGATACACATCTAGCCTGTGCTGTCACACATACTGATGATCAACGAGACCGTTCTGACTGGAAATTTGAGGACACCAAGCCTCACTTCACTACTCATGGTCCTTTCCTCCTGGAACTATTTTCCTCTGATGACAACCACATCCTGGAGCACCACTATACCATCACTGACTCATGCTTTGATAAGGATTGGGCTGGCAAGCAATGCTATGGGAACCCGCCATTTGACCACGACATCATTCTACAGTGTCTCCAGAAGGCCCTCGCTGACTTCGCCAGAGACCCCTCCAACACCAAGTTCATGTTCATATTGCCTAAATGGGTCACAGCGAGCTGGTGGAGTCTGGTCTCTCAGTTTGACATTATTCATGAATACCCTGTTGGTGCTAAGATCTTTTTTGCACCAAGGGAGTCATGCTATAATGTAGCCAACCTGGAACCCTGTGGAGAAGATCGAGGACACCAAGTGGCCAGTGGTGGTGTTGTTCAAGGACTCGCACACTACAGAGCGACTTGACATCAAGATGCTACAACACGTAAGGCTAGGCCACATTGGTGACAAGTCTATTGACCACATGTTCGCTCAGAGTATTCCTATGAGTATCACTGAGTCACAGTACTCTGGCAGCCCGGTGCAGCATTGCCCCGAGAGGTGCATTGCCTGCAGGCTGACCAAAGCCATAAGGCCCTCTGTGAAGCCCACTGGGAGAGAGCTGTCCAAGGAGCTGGGAAATCTTGTATGGTCAGATACATGTGAACCATTGAGGATCAGTGTTGGGGGGTTCAGATGGTTTGTGCTATTTGTTGATGACTCCACGACATGGATATGCATATTCTACCTCAAGGTGAAGTCGGACTACCTCAAGGCCTTCCAGCAGTATCGGAAGGAGGTGAAGCGCCTGAGGAGCACTATGGGCCTGTCCAGTGAGTACCACATGGTGCTCCACACGGATGGTGACAGCACTATGATAGCTGGGCAAACTGCAGCTTTCTGTGAGGAACATGGCATTGAGCAAAGGCATGGCTCCCCATACCTGCATGAGAACCAGGCAAGGGTTGAGAGGTCACACCGAGATGTGCAAGCTATGGCCAGAGCACTCCTAATGACCTCTGGATTTGATGCAAGTATGTGGCCTCTGGCCACCCGCCATGCGGTGTACATCCTCAATCGTATATTCCGAAAATCTCTGGGGTGGACTTCATCTTACTACCTCATCAGGAAGAAGCATGCGGACCTGTCCCAGCTGCGGATATTTGGGTGCAGGGCCTACCCCTTTATTGACCCCACGATCCGTGAACACAAGCTCAGCAACCGGGCACGTGAGATCATATATGTTGGACATTCAGAAGTGTCATCTGCCTATCTACTGTATGATTGTGAAGCTGGAAAGGTGGTCAACTCTGGTATGGTTACCTTCTCGGAGAAGCTGGACACGCTGGGTAAGGTGATCACCTCATGGGATCCTTCTGCGGTGACCCCTCTCAAGACCAACTTCATGGCCACCACTTTGGATGCGCCCTACAGAGATCCTCCGCCTACACTATTGGAGACTGTTGTACTGGAGCAGGGTGTGTATATACCTGAAGACAGTGATGAGATTGTGGCTGTGGTGAAGGTGGAAACCCCTGATGATGTGTGCTGGGTGAGTCTGAGCTCGTATCTTAAGCCAGGCAGTGCTCGGCTGTCACTGTTGAAGGATTGCCCATCATATGGCAGTGTCAACGCTCACTATCCGCTGTTCACCGAGGTGCGTGCTGTGACTGGGAAGGGGGACTATGAAGAGGCCATGGTGTGTGGACGTGCACTTGGACCACATGCCCAGCCCTACTGCGTGGTGCTCCTCACCAACTTCACCATTATGGACCTACCTGGTGGAGAGGTTCGGTTTCCACCCACACATACTTGCCTTGGTGTGCGGGCAACTGGAACACCAGCTGCGCAGGAAGCTCTGCTGCCTGCAGGAGTCACTGAGCCGAGATGTCACGCCCAGGTGTTGACTGCGCCTGACTGCACTGAGTGGCTCAACTCCATTCAAGATGAACTGGAGGCACTCGTGCAGATCAAGGGGGCTCTGCGGATGATGGACGAGGAGGACATACCAGCTGGAGTGAAGTGCTGGAGATGTCTCTGGTCCTCAAGGTGAAGTTGGACAAGAACCGGGAGCTGCTCAAGAGGAAGAGCAGAGTGTGTGTGCGGGGGAATAAGCAAGAGTATGGCGTGGACTACTACGATACTTTCGCCCCGTGCACCCAGCTGTCCTCTGTGAGAGTTGTCATCACCCTCGCCCTCAACCTGGGCCTCACGGTATACCACATGGACGTGGACACTGCTTTCTTGAACTCAGTACTCGAGGAGGACCTGTATGTGCGTCTTCCCCGAGGACTGGATTATGGGGGACACAGGTGTGCCAAGCTACTGAAAGTTGTGTATGGACTCAAGCAGGCGGGTAAGGAGTGGTTCGACACCTCAGATGCGTTCATCATGGGATATGACTCCAGGATGCAGAGAAGTGACGTGGAGCCATGCCTGTACTTCATCCGGGACGCCACTCTCCAGGTTATCATCTTGGCCTACGTGGATGACTACCTGGTGGCCACCAATGACAAGTCCTGGTATGATACTTTTGTGTCATCCTTCCATGCACAGTATGCATGCAAAGACCTTGGAGTATTGGACTTGGTCATGGGCATCGGGGTGCGCTGGGGGAGTGACACAGCATACCTATGTCAGTCTGGGTATATCTCCCAGATCATCAGTACCTATGGCCTGGATGATGCCAAACCAGCGAGCTTACCAATGTCACCTGGCACTGCGCTGGCTCCTGCTGATGGCAAGGGAGCTATGCCCTACCGAGCTCTTCTGGGGCAGCTGCAGTGGGTGGCTCGCTGCAGCAGGCCTGACATCATGGCAGCGGTATCAGTTCTTTCGAGGTTCTGCACCACGTATGGTCCAGAGCACTTTATGGCCCTGAAGCAGGTGGTGAGGTACCTGAAGGGCACCAAGGAGTACGAGCTGGTGCTGCGCACTGCTTCAGTGCCTGGGGGGGGTGGCACTGGACCAAGCAGGCCTTTGCCCCTCTCTATCTACACTGACTCCGATTATGCAGGGTGCAAGGTAACCAGAAGGAGTACCTCTGGTATTGCAGTATTCCTATGTGGGAGTCTGGTTATCTTCTCGTCTATGATCCAGAAGTCTGTGTCCCTGTCCACTATTGAGGCCGAGATCATAGCCATGTCAGAGGGAGCTCGGGAGGTGAAGTATGTCCTCAACGTGCTGGACTCGTTGGTGGACATATGCAGACCAGTCCCCATGTACTGTGACAACCAGGGAGCTATTCACCTGGCTACCAACTATGTGAACAACTCCCGGTCCAAGCACATCGAGGTGAGGAACATGTACATCAGGGAGCTGATCAAGGCCAAGGACACAGAGGCGCTGTACACTGGAACTGATGACAACACCGCTGACATCATGACCAAGCCCCTGGCACTCCCTATATTTCGTGTACACCGAGAGCGACTGGGTATCATGAACCTGCCTCGTGGAGACCAATGAAGATTGAAGGGGGCACCATCCCAAAGACTGGAGCTGGAGCCAGAAGACTGAAGGGGCACCATCCCAAGGACTGGGCATTGCTGACTGAAGGGGCACCATTCCCAAGGACTGGCAGTAGGATAACTAGGCAGTCACCCTTTAGAAGGGGTGTTGGAATCTGCAGTGTCTGCTGATCAGTTTGATGTAAAGCATGACTGTCTAGGCCTTGTACAGCAGTCAGGATGATCAAACCCTGAAGGAACCCTGAAG
Organism: Cymbomonas tetramitiformis; assembly: GCA_001247695.2. Taxonomy (NCBI): domain Eukaryota; kingdom Viridiplantae; phylum Chlorophyta; class Pyramimonadophyceae; order Pyramimonadales; family Pyramimonadaceae; genus Cymbomonas; species Cymbomonas tetramitiformis. The sequence goes on along the minus strand of LGRX02007364.1, from coordinate 36,967 downwards.
AAACCCTATGAAACCCTTAGATCTAGATCTAGATCTGTTGAACTAATCGTGGCCGTTGGATCATATAATGACCATCGGCAAGACATACTGAGTAACACTTCGCGGCCCATCGTAGACGTGTCACTGCAGTCGTTATGAACTTGGCAGTGACGCGTCATAACTAACTAAATAGCGAACTTTCACTTAGATTGGCCAATCAGTAATGATTGAGCGATAACATTCGTGGCGTTTCAAGCTGCGAATTGGTATATCTTTTGATAATGAAAGTTAGCGCTTGCTTTTTGCAACTTACCCGACTCTGAATTCCGAAAGTACCCACACCGGGGATCAAAGGATTCAACACTCACTTTGGGACACTTATCCGGATTCTCCGGAGCTTACCAGTGAAGAATGGGAACCCCTAAGTCTGACTGGGCTACCTATTCCCCTCTGCAACTGCTCTGCCGGCGCACTGTTGCTGTGCCTCTGAAGCTAGTTCACCTCTGCCCCTTGAGCTGCCCAAGTCATCTCTCCACCAACAATGTGGGTGGCGTATCCTTGGACCGACTCCTATGACACGCCGTAGCCGCAGAAGACCGGCTGCTCTATGTACCCACGTCGTGTGTGCTTATCCTAGGACCCACTTCTTCGGCACACCGTAGCCGAAGAAGACTGGCATGTGTGCCTATCCTTCATCAACCAACGGGTTCCATCCATCCATCGACTGTGAAGCCACCATGCCGCATCCCGGCAGGATTTGCTCACTCCGATATCCGGGGATCAGCACGCATTGAGTTGCGTCATGTTGCGCAGTCTCACGTGTTTAGCAGTGATTGTTACATACATACATACATCCATGAATGCTGCTTTACATTGGTTTGGAGGTTTGTGCGTCGGTGGTATCTTGGTACAGCCCCAACATGTTCTTGAATGCTTCTCATCCACCGGGATGATGGTGGGCTGGCTTTTGTTGGCGGGCCTCATGCCACTCGGTGTGTGTGATTTCATATATTACATAGATTGGTCTCTCTTTCTCTCTTGTCCGGTGCCTCTTAATTGGTCCTCTTGCCAGGGGACTTGTGTTCGATAACCGGGATTTGAGGCACTGGCACCTCGTTGGTAACGGGGACGGCTGCTGGTTGGAAATGTGCGATTGAGCGCGACTGCCCCCGTGGCACCTTTCTGGTGGGTAGTGGCTATGGTGGAATGGAGCAGACTAGTCTTCTCTCTCTGCAAGGAAAGGCAGGGTCGGGTGGCAGCCTCACTCTGTGTCCTCCCTTGATGTGGGAGTGCTTCGGGGCCCGCTTATGGTTTATGCTTTCATGCATCTTCCATTGCCAGACCATTGGTTTGCATTCATCGATCAACAGGTCCCATTTTATCGTACTATAAGCCACCCGGCTCACCCCGGATCAACCTGAGATCAACCTGCAGAGAAATTGTGCCATCTTATCAAATGTATGTGAGACAGTGATTAGTACATACGTTCATCTATCCATAGTGTATTGCATTTGGTTTGAGATATGTGTGCATCGGTGGTATCACAGTCTTGCCTTGTTCCTAAATGCTTCTCACATGCACTGGGAAGATGGAGAGGTAGCTTTGGTTGTTGCGTACCTAGTGCCGTTCACTATGTGGTATTCTGGCACGGCAGGATGATGCTGCCGTAATAATTGAGAAGACTGAAGAGCAGTCATGCCAGAAGAAACGGCGCCTTTGACAATTAGCATGATTTGGGAGATGGATGGAAGGATGATGATACATTCTTTGATTCGAGTACGTAAATGGATCATGAAGCAAAATGTTCAGAAAAATGGCCACCTTCATGCGGCTCTTTCTCCCCTTTGCAAACTCCTCAAAGCATTCGTATGTGGCATCGTCCACGTGTGCTCCCTTTAATTTGATTATTCGACTTATTGACCTGGTTTGTTCAAGTTTGTTGATTCGTTGAGCACATGATATCGGTTTTCGGATGAATTTGAATCATCAAGGATGTCATAGAATTAACTGTTATCGCGATACTGGGCTATAGCTAATCCTGGGTGCATGGTCACAGTGTCGTTATATTGCATGCACCCGATGCATTATCAAATCTGCGAATAATAATTTGGCGGCATAACTTGGCATATAGCGTAGGTTGGCGTGATATTTTCATGGAGAATTGAATGACAAAATGCTTTCATTTCCACGGCACGAAGGCATGTCTGTGGGTATGCGTGTAAGGTGTATGTGATCCAGCTACGATACATGCACGCATGCGGATGGTGTAGCCGGTTTTTTTGTATAATTATAGAGACGCACCCTCGCTGGATAGGGCTTCAGCAAATCACGAAATAGAATTATACAGCGTGACATAAATGGTACATGTATGATGGGCATCCAGCACGGTATAACAGTCGTCGAAAAGTCTTATACCTGACTATATTGAGTTCCATTTCTTCTTCCGCCTCCCTGATGTAAATAATCGTAACGCCGCTTGGGTGCACGTTGTTTATGCGGAACCCAATCCGACATTATAAATATACAGGCGACGAGTGCCACAGACAAGATGCTAAAAAGTGTGCCGCGATATATACCAGCGCGTATGGATGGTATAAGTATAATAAATAATTTCCAGAGGGTTAAGAATGCCAGTCACGTCTCGTTGGTATAAATATACACATAAACATGAAGACGTTATACTGTAAAGTGAACACTGCTAAATCCGGAGCTAATCGAGCTTGCATACGCACAGGTTCTGCTACGGTTTGCATAGCAACATTATAGTTTCCGCCCGGTGAGACGTATACCTGCGCGTGCTTGTATGGCTTGTCGCGTGGTGCGAAATGAGAGCAAAACACGGTCGATGTGAAATAAATACAGATGTGTCAATCTTACAAGCGTCAGCAACGCAAGGATGAACGCTCGGACAGATCATATAATTAAAATCTGGAGGCGAGGATGAAAAAGTATTATCCTCAAACCCATAAGAATGAATATCCGAGTCATCATCGACATCTGTATCCTTCGTGTATTTGCTCAAAAAATGAAATAATGTAATATCTCCACCCTAATAGTAAATCAGGGGGTATTAGTATTTGCATCGGGGTATTAGTATTTGTAATCGGATGGTGTAGCCGGCATACTCCTAAGATCGGCAGCAGCAGCAAAGCGCGAAACCCAACGTGCAGTGATGACTGAAACTTGATCTGACGGACGTCGGACGAGGACGCAACAGCAACGACACAACGCCTAGCGCATGCACCCGCCAACATAAGTGATATGGCCGTCGCCATCGCTCGCGCCAACGCCATCGCCCGTGCCATCGCATGAGGAACAACTTGAAGCAAGCGATGATCGCGCATGCGCTCGCTGTTCGTCGTTAAAAAACAACGAAAGAACGAACGGTGCGATTATCGACCGATCGGATTTCATACTTCAGATGGCCTAGTGCAGCTCCCAATTTGAGATCAGCAAGCTTAGTATATACTAGGCCCGGTCGATCTTAAATTAAGATCTCCACTAGGCGCATCTGACGGTGGATGGCATTATTTATCTTGCCGACGTGGCGCACTCGAGAGATCCGAACATGAACATCGAGTCTGCCATTCCATTAATGATTTGACATTTCTCGATCCTCGCGTCTGCTATGCAATGTAAAAGCGAATCTATCTGATTTCCGAACATCGCGTCGGCCATGCGATGTTTAAATCATTTTCGCCATTACATCCTATGACCGCAGGATCATGTGCGCGACAGTGCTTTGCCTTTTGCTTCCCAGCATGCCATGCCATAACGCGTGGGTGGCGTCGCGATAAATGTACGCGACTGCAGTGGCACTGTCATCGTTGGCGTCTGGCGATCGTGAGATCGAAAATTCGACTGCGTCGCCCGTTGGGATTCGAGCTTTGCTGCTGCTGCTGCTGCTGCTGCTGCTGCTGCTGCTGATTGACTAAGGTACTAGGCCCGGTCGATCTTAAATTAAGATCTCCACTAGGCGCATCTGACGGTCGATGGGATTATTTATCTTGCCGACGTGGCGCACTCGAGAGATCCGAACATGAACATCGAGTCTGCTATTCCATTAATGATTTGACATTTCTCGATCCTCGCGTCTACTATGCAATGCAAAAGCGAACCTATCTGATTTCCGAACATCGCGTCGGCCATGCGATGTTTAAATCATTTTCGCCATTACAACATCTGACCGTAGGATCATGTGCGCGACAGTGCTTTGCTTTTTGCTTCCAAGCATGCCATGCCATAACGCGTGGGTGGCGTCGCGATATATGTACGCGACTGCAGTGGCACTGTCATCGTTGGCGTCTGGTGATCGTGAGATCGAAAATTCGACTGCGTCGCCCGTTGGGATTCGAGCTTTGCTGCTGCTGCTGCTGCTGCTGCTGCTGATTGACTAAGTACTAGCCGCTGCGCGACGTATGAGCATCTTGCTCTGCAAGCAGAAGGGCCCACTTGGCAGGCGCAACATGTGGCTCATCATCGCCGACACCGCCAACACGCTGCAGCGTAGACTCAAGCCACAAGCCGCGTCGTGCTCCATGTCCTTCTAGCCCAACCCGCAACCTCACCACCGCCGAGACACAACCACCGCGACGCGCACCCTCACGCCTAGGCACTCACCCCTACATCAGCCCCACAGCCCCTGACAACCTCCCCGAGAAACCCCAACGCCCACGCTTTCATCTGCCCCAACGCAACATTCCCCTAAAAAAAAAATAAAATAAAAAAATCCCCAGCCCAAGCCCGCAGCCCGAGTGCCACACCCCAACACCAGCCACGACGACAACAACACGCCCACAGCCACAACCACCCAGCCACTACGCTTCGAGGTCAGCGCACCTCGGCCGCAGCCGCTCAGCCAGCTCCACACAACCAACCGCAGCAAGCCTAACCTACGCTCCACCACCTCAGCGTCCAGCAGAAGGCTCCCAGCCCAGTACGCCCTCAGCTGGGGGGGGGATATATACAAAATTTTTTCCAACACCGTCAACGACGACAACAACACGCCCACAGCCACAACCGCCCTGCCACTGAACTTCGAGATCAGCGCGCCCCCAGCCGCAGCCGCACCCCCAACTCCACACGACCAGCCACAACCAACCCACCCCACACTCCGCCACACCAGCTCCCCACCCCGACGAACACATCGCACTCTCCCCGTCCCAACCAGCAGAAGGCTCCCTGCCCAGTACGCCCTCAGTTGGGGGGGGGATATATACAAAATTTTCCCCCCGTAACAGCCCGCGCGCCCTAACTCCACCAACCCTCACACCTGGAACCTCAGCAGCCTGGCCACCCTGACACCCGCCACGCGCGCCCTTACTCCACCAACCCTCACACCTGGAACCTCAACAGCCTGGCCACCCTGACACCCGCCACGACACGGCGCTGTTCATAATCGCGACAGCTGTCACAACTATAGACACGCCCAACCCTGGGGCCGGGGGGGGGCCCCCTCGCAGCCCCGACAAAGGCCTTCCCTCCCCTTTGCGCTCTCAGCTTCGCCACTTCCCTGCCACCTCTCAGACAGTCATTCCCACGCCCGCGCCCAGTTGTCACCATTTTCCCCCACTCCGCAACATCGCTTTTCCCCAATTTCACGCTCAGATACCACAATTTATACCAGCCACACCACCGCCCCAATTTCACGCTCAGATACCACAATTTATACCAGCCAAACCACCACTTTAATTTCACGCTCAGATACACAATTTATACCAGCCAAACCACAGCCCCAATTTCACGCTCAGATACCACAATTTATCTGCATTTTCCGCCCCAATTTCACGCTCAGATACCACAAGCATTTATACCAGCCAAACCACCGCCCCAATTTCACGCTCAGATACCTCCAGCAATCCACGTCAGCCCGATGTAAATCTTGCTTCAGCAGACCACCAGGAAAGCAGATGCCAGCACCTACGTCCAAGGGCGAGCCTTCCTGACTGCCACCCTTACAGGAGTAAACCTCACAGTCACATCCCCTTTCGCGAGTCGAAACTCCGTGAAACCCGCGATCAGTACGGCGCCCCCCAGACTTGTATACAAAATTTTTCCCCCGTAACAGCCCGCGCGCCCTAACTCCACCAACCCTCACACCTGGAACCTCAGCAGCCTGGCCACCCTGACACCCGCCACG
>LGRX02007364.1:0-30829 GCA_001247695.2 Cymbomonas tetramitiformis | reverse complement strand
CATGCACGCGCATAATTACATACTTGCACACGCATCCAAACACAACTCATACACACACACACACACGCACACTCGCGACTGCAAGCGCACGCGCACACACACATTCTTGCCACTTTAACAATCGATATGCATGTTGCATGTAGCATGCACACGTTGCCCGCTGACAAAAGCAGACCCACCATCAATCCAGTGGATGTGAGAAACATGCTTGTGGGAATAGATCAGGGCATGACTATATACCGCACCCACACATCCTAGCCAAAAAAGAAAGTGTGCAGCCACGTTGGAAGCTCAGCCAGTGTTACACTGCAAGTATATTATGAAAATGTCACACGTTGGTGCTCGAGCGCACACCGTGAAATTCGAGAGGGAAATCGGCTGCATTGAAGTCCCCATATGTATATATATATATATACAACGTTGTATATATATATATATATGTATATATACGTCTAGCTTTGATTGGCATGCGCACTAGCTCGTTCACTTTATTATGTGTGTGTATGTGTGTGTCGCGCGCGCGTGCGTGTGTGCTTAGTGCGTGTGCGTGTGTGCATCAACGGGCGTATGCACTCACAACGCACTCGCTGATATTCATCAATAATTTTGAGCACAAGCCGAGACAGTGACTAAGGTGGTGCTTGAGGCGAGCACTGCATAATCTGATGTCCATTGATACCCCTTGCACATGCATAGAATTATTGTGCCCATCTTGAGCTGGCATTTGTGTTTTAGGACGAATAGCAAAGGGGGGCACGTTTGTAGCACTGCGGCAGTTGGCATCTAGCACGCATGGCATACTACTATGATCATCATATTAGTACTTTAAATTTTCACAATGTGAAAATCTCATTATGACTGCATGCTGCACAAACTGTGCGCAAATAGGCTGATGCGTATATCGAATGCAATCTTTAACAATTACCCTTGCGAATAAAAAATATCACATTATGCCGAGACGCAAATGATTGGCTGTGTATGCGGATTATTATATGATTGTGCATGCGTAATTGTGTATCCAGCCGGAAAACGTGCGAATAAAGCAATATTTACTGATGCAGGACGCCGGGGATCGAACCCAGACCAAGAACTTGTGCGAGTCTCGTGGACATCGTCCTCCTTCATCATCCGATAAACGCATCAACGTGCATGTGCAGGGCGTGATATATATGATGCTCTCCGTGGTGTGTAACTTAGTGCTTAGTGCTGAGTATGTGATGTGTGTGTGTGTGTGTGTGTGTTCGTGTGTGAGAGAGAAGCAAGAGCTACTTTGCTTCCATGATTTGGCACATATATTGATGTGCCCGTAGTGCATTCTTGTGTGAATGATGGGTGTTGATAATGCATGCGTGTGAATACCCAACATGTAACCATCGGAATGATACCTGACTGCGGCTACATGCATACACTACTTGCTCGTTATAATTCATCATTCGACTGAGTGACATTTGCAATTCCCACTCGCGGCTGGCGCGAGCCTATGCATGGTTGGCTGCCTTCACGTGTGGCGATATCAATGGGCAAGCGCTTCTTATATCATATATACATAAAAGTGCATTTCACCGCCATGAACGTGCATCAAACCTCGCGCTACTTCGATCGGTCGCAGCATTGTAAATCGAAGCACGAATGACGTCTCATCGACCTCCGCCATCATGACCCTGTGCCAAACACAAACACACACACACCTTTCTATTACAGCAACTTGCATGATAAATTGGCTGCCGCTCTTCGTACGCGCGCTACAATACCGCAAACGTGTTGGCAACGGAAATACATTATCGTTGCCACTGCGAGAGCATGCTCACAGTCAACGCACACGCGCGCGGGTACATGCCGATGCGCAGCATGCACTTATGTGGCGCGCACAATCGCATGCATGCAGTTCTTACATACTGAATGAGGACACATGCGATCAAAGCAACGACTGATTATGCGCACGTCGTGACCAAAGCGACGAATATTGAAAACAAGCATGCGCGCGCGCATCCATGCTCATGCGCACAACGCGTCCCAAAAACGAAACACACAAAATAACAGCATGCAACCTATGTGGGCATTGTACACATAAAAAGCCACGTTCAAAAATCAGCGCTCCGCTGTTGAGCTGTGCGTGCAGCGAGTGGAACCGTCGAATAATGCTGAGTATCAAATATGATCTGGCATTTTAAGTCCTCCCCGCAGCGTTAGGACCATGTGTGCGACAGTGCTTAATATGTGCGTCTCGACATGCGATGCCATAACGCGTGGGTAGCGTCGCGGTAAATGCACGCGAATGCAGCGGCACTGCCATCGTTAGCGTCTGGCGATCGTGAGATCGAAAGTCGTCTGTGACGCCCGTTGCGATTTGAGCTTTGCTGCTGCTGCTGCTGCTGCTGATTGACGTGGCATAGGCCAAGTTTAGTTTATTCTAGGCGCTGTCGATCACAAATATGCGATCTCCACTAGGCGTCGATCTTTTTGGACAGCACGATTACTTACCATGCGATGTTAACATGGATATCGCCATTACATCATATGACCGCGGGATCATGTGCGCGACAGTGCTTCGCATTTTGCTTCCCAGCATGCCATGCCACAACGCGTGGGTGGCGTCGTGGTACATACACGCGACTGTTGTGGCACTGTCATCGTTAGCGTCTGGCGATCGTGAGATGGAACATTCGACTGTATCGCCCATTGGGATTCGAGCTTTGCTGCTGCTGCTGCTGCTGCTGCTGCTGCTGAATGACCATCTCCGTTCGCTTTCCTCATACATAGCAAATAAAGAAAAAGGCGAACGGAGATGGTCATTCAGATGACCCATATCTAAATTCATAACACGTACAGCGAACGGAGATGAGAATTTGGTTTGGGTGAAGATTATAAAGGTCAGAGGTCTAGGCGCTGTCGATCACAAATATGCGATCTCCACTAGGCGTCGATCTTTTTGGACAGCGCGATTAATTACCATGCGATGTTAACATGGATATCGCCATTACATCATCTGACCGCAGGATCATGTGCGCGACAGTGCTTTGCTTTTTGCTTCCCAGCATGCCATGCCATAACGCGTGGGTGGCGTCGCGATAAATGTACGCGACTGCGGTGGCACTGTCATCGTTGGCGTCTGGCGATCGTGAGATCGATAATTCGACTGCGTCGCCCGTTGGGATTCGAGCTTTGCTGCTGCTGCTGCTGCTGATTAAGGTAAGGTACTAGGCCCGGTCGATCTTAAATTAAGATCTCCACTAGGCGCATCTGACGGTCGATGGGTTTATTTATCTTGCCGACGTGGCGCACTCGAGAGATCCGAACATGAACATCGAGTCTGCCATTCCATTAATGATTTGATATTTCTCGATCCTTGCGTCTGCTATGCAATGTTAAAGCGAATCTATCTGATTTCCGAACATCGCGTCGGCCATGCGATGTTTAAATCATTTTCGCCATTACACTATCCGACCGTACGATCATGTGCGCGACAGTGCTTTGCTTTTTGCTTCCCAGCATGCCATGCCATAACGCGTGGGTGGCGTCGTGGTACATACACGCGACTGTTGTGGCACTGTCATCGTTAGCGTTTGGCGATCGTGAGATCGAAAATTCGTCTGTATCGCCCGTTGGGATTCGAGCTTTGCTGCTGCTGCTGCTGATTAAGGTAAGGTACTAGGCGCTGTCGATCACAAACATGCAATCTCCACTAGGCGTCGATCTTTTTGGACACCACGATTAATTACCATGCGATGTTAACATGGATATCGCCATTACATCATATGACCGCAGGATCATGTGCGCGACAGTGCTTCGCTTTTTGCTTCCCAGCATGCCATGCCATAACGCGTGGGTGGCGTCGTGGTGCATACACGCGACTGTTGTGGCACTGTCATCGCTAGCGTCTGGCGATCGTGAGATGGAACATTCGACTGTATCGCCCGTTGGGATTCGAGCTTTGCTGCTGCTGCTGCTGCTGCATGTAATACACTAGGCGCTGTCGATCACAAATATGCGATCTCCACTAGGCGTCGATCTTTTTGGACAGCACAATTAATTACCATGCGATGTTAACATGGATATCGCCATTACATCATATGACCGCAGGATCATGTGCGCGACAATGCTTTGCTTTTTGCTTCCCAGCATGCCATGCCATAACGCGTGGGTAGCGTCGCGATAAATACACGCGACTGCAGTGGCACTGTCATCGTTGGCGTCTGGCGATCGTGAGATCGAAAATTCGACTGCGTCGCCCGTTGGTATTCGAGCTTTGCTGTTGCTGCTGCTGCTGCTGCTGCTGCTGCTGATTGACTAAGGTAAGGTAAATACTAGGCGCTGTCGATCACAAATATGCGATCTCCACTAGGCGTCGATCCTTTTGGACAGCACGATTAATTAGATAATTACCATGCGATGTTAACATGGATATCGCCATTACATCATATGACCGCAGGATCATGTGCGCGACAGTGCTTCGCTTTTTGCTTCCCAACATGCCATGATGCCATAACGCGTGGGTGGCGTCGTGGTACATACACGCGACTGTTGTGGCACTGTCATCGTTAGCGTCTAGCGATCGTGAGATGGAACATTCGACTGCGTCGCCCGTTGGGATTCGAGCTTTGCTGCTGCTGCTGATTAAGTAAGGTAAGGTAAGGTAAGGTAAGGTAATTTGGTTTGGTTGAAGATTATAAAGGTCAAAGGTCTAGGCGCTGTCGATCACAAATATGCGATCTCCACTAGGCGTCGATCTTTTTGGACAGCGCGATTAATCACCATGCGATGTTAACATGGATATCGCCATTACATCATATGACCGCAGGATCATGTGCGCGACAGTGCTTTGCTTTTTGCTTCCCATCATGCCATGCCATAACGCGTGGGTGGCGTCGCGATAAATGTACGCGATTGTTGTGGCACTGTCATCGTTAGCGCCTGGCGATCGTGAGATCGTTAATTCGACTGTGTCGCCCGTTGGGATTCGAGCTTTGCTGCTGCTGCTGCTGCTGCATGTAATACACTAGGCGCTGTCGATCACAAATATGCGATCTCCACTAGGCGTCGATCCTTTTGGACGACGCGATTAATTACCATGCGATGTTAACATGGATATCGCCATTACATCATATGACCGCAGGATCATGTGCGCGACAGTGCTTCGCTTTTTGCTTCCCAACATGCCATGCCATAACGCGTGGGTGGCGTGGCGGTACATACACGCGACTGCAGTGGCACTGTCATCGTTAGCGTCTGGCGATCGTGAGATCGATAATTCGACTGCGTCGCCCGTTGGGATTCGAGCTTTGCTGCTGCTGCTGCTGCTGCATGTAATACACTAGGCGCTGTCGATCACAAATATGCGATCTCCACTAGGCGTCGATCTTTTTGGACAGTATTATTAATTACCATGCGATGTTAACATGGATATCGCCATTGCATCATATGACCGCAGGATCATGTGCGCGACAGTGCTTTGCTTTTTGCTTCCCAGCATGCCATGCCATAACGCGTGGGTGGCGTCGTGGTACATACACGCGACTGTTGTGGCACTGTCATCGCTAGCGTCTGTCGATCGTCAGATCGATAATTCGACTGCGTCGTTCGTTGGGATTCGAGCTTTGCTGCTGCTGCTGCTGATTAAGGTAAGGTAAGTAAGGTACTAGGCGCTGTCGATCACAAATATGCGATCTCCACTAGGCGTCGATCTTTTTGGACAGCACGATTAATCACCATGCGATGTTAACATGGATATCGCCATTACATCATATGACCGCAGGATCATGTGCGCGACAGTGCTTTGCTTTTTGCTTCCCAGCATGCCATGCCATAACGCGTGGGTGGCGTCGGGATAAATGTACGCGACTGCAGTGGCAGTGTCATCGCTAGCGTATGTCGATCGTCAGATCGATAATTCGACTGCGTCGTTCGTTGGGATTCGAGCTTTGCTGCTGCTGCTGCTGATTAAGGTAAGGTACTAGGCGCTGTCGATCACAAATATGCGATCTCCACTAGGCGTCGATCTTTTTGGACAGCACCATTAATTACCATGCGATGTTAACATGGATATCGCCATTACATCATATGACCGCAGGATCATGTGCGCGACAGTGCTTTGCTTTTTGCTTCCCAGCATGCCATGCCATAACGCGTGGGTGGCGTCGCGATACATACACGCGACTGCAGTGGCAGTGTCATCGTTAGCGTCTGGCGATCGTGAGATCGAAAATTCGACTGCGTCGCCCGTTGGGATTCGAGCTTTGCTGCTGCTGCTGCTGCTGATTAAGGTAAGGTAAGGTAAGGTAAGGTAATTTGGTTTGGGTGAAGATTATAAAGGTCAGAGGTAGTAAGTAAGGTAATTTACTTGGTGCCAAGATTATAAAGGTCAGAGGTAGGTAAGGTAAGGTAATTTGGTTTGGCTGAAGATTATAAAGGTCAAAGGTAGTAAGGTAAGGTAATTTGGTTTGGGTGAAGATTATAAAGGTCAAAGGTCTAGGCGCTGTCGATCACAAATATGCGATCTCCACTAGGCGTCGATCCTTTTGGACAGCGCGAATAATTACCATGCGATGTTAACATGGATATCGCCATTTCATAATATGACCGTAGGATCATGTGCGCGACAGTGCTTTGCTTTTTGCTTCCCAGCATGCCATGCCATAACGCGTGGGTGGCGTCGCGATAAATACACGCGACTGTTTTGGCACTGTCATCGTTAGCGTCTGGCGATCGTGAGATCGAAAATTCGACTGCGTCGTTCGTTGGGATTCGAGCTTTGCTGCTGCTGCTGCTGCTGCTGCTGATTAAGGTAAGGTACTAGGCCCGGTCGATCTTAAATTAAGATCTCCACTAGGCGCATCTGACGGTGGATGGGATTATTTATCTTGCCGACGTGGCGCACTCGAGAGATCCGAACATGAACATCGAGTCTGCCATTCCATTAATGATTTGACATTTCTCGATCCTCGCGTCTGCTATGCAATGTAAAAGCGAATCTATCCGATTTCCGAACATCGCGTCGGCCATGCGATGTTTAAATCATTTTCGCCATTACATCCTATGACCGCAGGATCATGTGCGCGACAGTGCTTTGCCTTTTGCTTCCCAGCATGCCATGCCATAACGCGTGGGTGGCGTCGCGATAAATGTACGCGACTGCAGTGGCAGTGTCATCGTTAGCGCCTGGCGATCGTGAGATGAAACATTCGACTGTATCGCCCGTTGGGATTCGAGCTTTGCTGCTGCTGCTGCTGCTGCTGCTGATTGACTAAGGTACTAGGCGCTGTCGATCACAAATATGCGATCTCCACTAGGCGTCGATCTTTTTGGACAGTACGATTAATTACCATGCGATGTTAACATGGATATCGCCATTACACCATATGACCGCAGGATCATGTGCGCGACAGTGCTTTGCTTTTTGCTTCCCAGCATGCCATGTCATAACGCGTGGGTGGCGTCGTGGTACATACACGCGACTGTTGTGGCGCTGTCATCGTTAGCGTCTGGCGATCGTGAGATGGAACATTCGACTGTATCGCCCGTTGGGATTCGAGCTTTGCTGCTGCTGTTGCTGCTGCTGCTGCTGCTGATTGACTAAGTACTAGGCCCGGTCGATCTTAAAGTAAGATCTCCACTAGGCGCATCTGACGGTCGATGGGATTATTAATCTTGCCGACGTGGCGCACTCGAGAGATCCGAACATGAACATCGAGTCTGCCATTCCATTAATGATTTGACATTTCTCGATCCTCGCGTCTGCTATGCAATGTAAAAGCGAATCTATCTGATTTCCGAACATCGCGTCGGCCATGCGATGTTTAAATCATTTTCGCCATTACACTATCTGACCGTAGGATCATGTGCGCGACAGTGCTTTGCTTTTTGCTTCCCAGCATGCCATGCCATAACGCGTGGGCGGCGTCGCGATAAATGTACGCGACTGCAGTGGCACTGTCATCGTTGGCGCCTGGCGATCGTGAGATCGAAAATTCGACTGCGTCGCCCGTTGGGATTCGAGCTTTGCTGCTGCTGCTGCTGCTGCTGCTGCTGCTGCTGCTGCTGATTGACTAAGTACTAGGCCCGGTCGATCTTAAATTAAGATCTCCACTAGGCGCATCTGACGGTCGATGGGATTATTTATCTTGCCGACGCGGCGCACTCGAGAGATCCGAACATGAACATCGAATTTGCCATTCCATTAATGATTTGACATTTCTCGATCCTCGCGTCTGCTATGCAATGTAAAAGCGAATCTATCTGATTTTCGAACATCGCGTCGGCCATGCGATGTTTAAATTATTTTCGCTATTACACTATCTGACCGCAGGATCATGTGCGCGACAGTGCTTTGCTTTTTGCTTCCCAACATGCCATGCCATAACGCGTGGGTGGCGTCGCGATAAATGTACGCGACTGCAGTGGCACTGTCATCATTGGCGTCTGGCGATCGTGAGATCGAAAATTCGACTGCGTCGCCCGTTGGGATTCGAGCTTTGCTGCTGCTGCTGCTGCTGCTGCTGCTGCTGCTGATTGACTAAGGTAAGGTAAGTAAGGTAATTTGCTTGATGCCAAGACGATAAAGATCAGAGGTAGTACTAGGCGCTGTCGATCACAAATATGCGATCTCCACTAGGCGTCGATCTTTTTGGACAGCGCGATTAATTACCATGCGATGTTAACATGGATATCGCCATTACATCATATGACCGCAGGATCATGTGCGCGACAGTGCTTCGCTTTTTGCTTCCCGGCATGCCATGCCATAACGCGTGGGTGGCGTCGCGGTACATACACGCGACTGCAGTGGCACTGTCACCGTTAGCGTCTGGCGATCGTGAGATCGAAAATTCGACTGCGTCGCCCGTTGGGATTCGAGCTTTGCTGCTGCTGCTGCTGCTGATTGACTAAGGTAAGGTAAGGTACTAGGCCCGGTCGATCTTAAATTAAGATCTCCACTAGGCGCATCTGACGGTGGATGGGATTATTTATCTTGTCGACGTGGCGCACTCGAGTGATCCGAACATGAACATCGAGTCTGCCATTCCATTAATGATTTGACATTTCTCAATCCTCGCGTCTGCTATGCAATGTAAAAGCGAATCTATCTGATTTCCGAACATCGCGTCGGCCATGCGATGTTTAAATAATTTTCGCCATTACACTATCTGGCCGTAGGATCATGTGCGCGACAGTGCTTTGCTTTTTGCTTCCCAGCATGCCATGCCATAACGCGTGGGTGGCGTCGCGATATATGTACGCGACTGCAGTGGCACTGTCATCGTTGGCGTCTGGCGATCGTGAGATCGGAAATTCGACTGCGTCGCCCGTTGGGATTCGAGCTTTGCTGCTGCTGCTGCTGTTGCTGCTGCTGCTGCTGCTGCTGCTGCTGATTGACTATGTAAGTAAGTAAGGTAATTTACTTGGTGCCAAGATTATAAAGGTCAGAGGTAGTAAGTAAGGTAATTTACTTGGTGCCAAGATTATAAAGGTCAGAGGTAGTAAGGTAATTTACTTCATGCCAAGACGATAAAGGTCAAAGGTAGTAAGGTAATTTACTTGATGCCAAGACGATAAAGGTCAGAGGAAGGTAATTTGGTTTGCGTGAAGATTATAAAGGTCAGAGGTAGTAAGGTAATTTGGTTTGGGTGAAGATTATAAAGGTCAAAGGTAGTAAGGTAATTTGGTTTGGGTGAAGATTATAAAGGTCAAAGGTCTAGGCGCTGTCGATCACAAATATGCGATCTCCACTAGGCGTCGATCTTTTTGGACAGCGCGATTAATCACCATGCGATGTTAACATGGATATCGCCATTACATCATATGACCGCAGGATCATGCGCGCGACAGTGCTTCGCTTTTTGCTTCCCAGCATGCCATGCCATAACGCGTGGGTGGCGTCGTGGTACATACACGCGACTGTTGTGGCACTGTCATCGCTAGCGTCTGTCGATTGTCAGATCGATAATTCGACTGCGTCGTTCGTTGGGATTCGAGCTTTGCTGCTGCTGCTGCTGATTAAGGTAAGTAAGGTAAGTAAGGTAAGTAAGGTAATTTGGTTTGGGTGAAGATTATAAAGGTCAAAGGTAGGTAAGGTAAGGTAATTTGGTTTGGGTGAAGATTATAAAGGTCAGAGGTATTCACTTGATGCCAAGACGATAAAGGTTAGATGTAGGTAAGGTAAGGTAATTCACTTCATGCCAAGACGATAAAGGTCAGAGATAGTAAGGTAATTTGGTCCGGTTCCAAATCATAAGGAGCAGAGGTAGTAAGGTAATTTGGCCCGGTTCCAAATCATAAGGAGCAGAGGTTCATGTTTGTGCTGCGAATTCATTGATCGAATTCAATAGGTGTTCGAGTGCAATCGATCAATATCAATCGTTCGCGCAGGTGCATCGATCAATACCAAATAACTGGTCGCCGAGATCAATCAATATTCAATATTTCGATATCTATTTCGATATCAGCTTTCGTATATCGCGCGGCTTTCGGCTGGGATCAATAATGCACACCTTTCACATTTGATTTTGGAAACCACAAAAAAAACTTATTGAGACTTGGACACCATGAGATATCCAAGAATCGCTACGTATAACACAAGTATATTCGCGGGAAAGTGTTTTAAAATCACCAAAAAAAACCATTTTAACACTAAAAGCCCTTATTTGAGTTTTATAACATTTACCGCAATGGGCACGAGGGCACGTGAAATATCGGTTATCTATCATCCGAAATGCCAGTTGTTAAAAGCGATAATGAACCGTAGGCGTGCTTCGTCAAATGCCCCAATCGTTTTTTGATTATTTTCAGTATATTTGAGCCGTGGAAGTGGTAAGATGCTGACACGTAGACACGATGTCATCGTCTGAGATTTGATCGTCTGAGAAGCTGCCCTACGTCCCATCGTCGATCGCACCTCGAGGTATAAACGAATCCTCAACGTCGAACTTGTCGCGAGTCTGGGTTGTGTCGTATTGTAAAGGAATCACCATCGCCAACCTAACTCGCAAGTCGTCACAGGCCACTCACAGCGTCACAGGTCATACCACGCATTCAACAGAACGAGTGTTCATTTCCCCGATTCCGTCGCATTCCAGGTTGGCCTATCGGAAATGTCAAGATCGACTAGCCTAGTACCGTATATACCGTACATCTTTAAAGAGATACAGTGGCCTTGACACCTATGACGGATGCCAGAATGCACCTATCCGTAAGCCGGTTTTATGACAACAATAACGCGCCACATCACGACATAGGAATCGACGATACCGGTATTGAATACATTTAAGGGTATAATTCAGTATGAGCGTAGGCAAATGTCAAATATCGCAGTATGAGCATAGGCAAATGTCAAATATCGCAGTATGAGCGTGGGCAAATGATTTTAATGCTAGTATGCGCGTATGCTAATGATGCTTTTAATGCTAGTCTGCGTCCAGGCTAATGATTTTAACCCTAGTCTGCGCGTAGGCAAATGATTTTAATGGCGGTGTGAGCGTAGGCAAATGCTTTTAATGGCACTATGAGCGTAGGCAAATGATTTTACTGCCGCTTCGCGCATACTGCCATTAAAATCATTTGCCTACGCTCATACGGCCGTTGAAACCATTTGCCTTCGCGCATACTGCCATTACACTCATGGCGTTGTTAGTTTAGAACGTAAATTAAATAGAAGGGTGCCTAATCGTAAAAAAAAACAGAAACAAAGCACAAAGGCAATTAACTAGATGTTCAAGGCTTTTTTTATGCCCACACGATATGAAATAAATAAATTTCAGCGTGTCTATCTCGGAACTAGCACAAACGAACAAAGAATAACAAATTAAATGAGATCATCATACACGTGTTAGAGGGGAAACAAACAATATACATAACAAAGTAATTTGATTGTACATGCATAAGGGCCACATGAGCGCTTCCCATCGCGCTTCAAAGTTCGCATAGCGCTTGCGAACCTCGGGGCGTTTCACTGTCGGATCTGCGTTTACACTATCCGACTCGACGTTTCGTTTGAACCCAAAGGCGGCGAGGGTGTTGTTCTTTGGTCCGTTCAGACGACGCTTCTCGGCGAACATGGCTTGCTCGGTGCTCTTCGCGCAACAACACTTGCCGAATTCCTTCACTGCATATGTAGCAACCTATCGCACGATAGTTCGGGGGACCTGACATATTTGGTCAAATGCACAATCAGAATGACGGTTGTATCCGTGAGAGGCGGATTGCACAGAATGCCCCCCGACGAACACCCGCGAACATGAAAGTCAAAGACGGTTAGCCGATGCGAAGCTCGAAAACGAAGGCGTGTTGCGTCTGCGGTAAACGTCTCGCACGGATGCTCAACAGTGATAATGTGGCGAAATTTTAAGCCAATGACAACGAAATCGTTGGCAATTAATTAAGTTGGGTAGCCAAATGGCGTTCTATCCGCAAAACAATCAATGGAAAAATATAAAAAGGGCATGGCACGCGGCTCGGGGATCAGGGGGCAAACAAAACAATAGGGGGGGAATAAACATGCACATCACGCACAAACAAACAATGCAGGTAATCAATTAATTCAACCCCTCGATCGTTTGCTACCCCTAATGCTTTATTCGAACCCCAAAACCGGTTAACAAAAAAACACAACGCCAGGGGTGTAAAATCAGTTGCCTGCGCACAGACTAGCAAAAACATTATTTGCCTACGCTCAAACTGCTATCAACCAATTTGCCTACGCTCATCTTGCGATATTTGACATTTGCCCACGCTCATACTGAAATAAATCCTACACTTAATGCGATCCACCAATGTCGCATTACAATTAAACGACAAAGAAAGAAAATCAGTTCATTAATTCGATCGGACGTTCGGACCTCGAATGCCCAAAAAACAAACAAAGTTAATGCTCATCCGCGGGATAGCAAAACAGAAAAACAAAGCTCCTGAGAAATTAGATACGCATTTGCCCAAAAAACTGCTGGACTTCGGGTTTGGGCTTAGTTATTATGGGCTCTGACTAGCCCCTAGCCTGACCCTGCTTCCGTATCGTGTCCGTGACATCCTAGCACTGTACTGTACAGTAGTACAGTACAGTAGTACAGTCTTGCTTCACTGTCTGGGTTTCCGAGAGCATAAAGCCTCGGCCAGACACTGTTTATGTGATTATCGGTTTGATGCTCAGCGAGCTTAGCCGGACAGCGGATCTGTCTTTCTCGCAGGTTATGGCCCGCACCGGCTTTCCGGTGATTCTGATGATGGCACAGCGCCTTGCTGTTGCCATGTTCGGCTAAGCAGGACGTAGGAGGGGTTGAGCGCCCACTTGGGCGGTGGTGTATTATTCTCGCGGTATGGCCTTTTAGCGTGGCAGTGATGGCGGCACGCGTTGTGCTCGCCTTCGCTGCGCAGGAGATCGGTTTGTGACGGATTGTTTTTTATTTTACAGCAGTATCGTCGCAGCGAGAGTTGATCTGCATCGTGCGCCACTGGCCCTGGCGAGGTCGCTCCACACGTTGTGCATTTTGGCCACTCTCATTCTTCCGCTCACGACCTGTAATTTTCAATCTTTTCTGCTGAGACTTCTACAGAGTATCTGGCCGCTGTGACAATTCTTACACCACCACCCTGCTTAGCTCAGCCTTTCCCCTGTCTCTCTATCATGGTTACCACAGCAAATAGAATGACGCGGTCACGCGTCCGTAGATTAGAGACGATTTTTGATGATGTGGGTGCGCAGCACACTGCGACACCACACACCCCGCAGCTGCCAGCTCCGACCACCGCAGCTGCGAGGGAGATTCTCGACAAATGTCAACAGCTTGCTCGCGACAATTTTGACAGAAGGGTTGCGAAAATCGTTGCCACGAAAATTCTCGGAGACAAATCAGACCGCTTCGCTGGTACAGAGTCCGACGCAGTCGACATTTTTTCACAAATCATGCATGAGCTTCGAGCACAATTTCTTCTCCAGTCGCAGGCACTTGCTCCCCTCTTTGACCTGACTGACATGACTGTTGCGGCTAGGCATGAGGGCAACGAGTTGCTGCTTTCGGCTCTGACGTTTCTAGCTCGCCCTGGCTCGCTTGCTCGTGACTGGCTTGAGGCCTCTGGGTCTGACGTTCCTGGAGATGGCAAGCGTGCTGCCCTTGAGGTGGTACGCATGCTCCAGGAACGCTCAGAGCCCTTTGACTCTTTTGAGTCGCTGCTGGCGGTTCGCATCCCCAGCAGCGAAGATCCTGCCCGTGGCATCCGTGAGTTCAATGGCCTGTTGCGGGACGTTCAGCGTTCCCACAACTTGCCAGAGGACGCGGTGAAGCGGCAGTTTCTCAAGGCTCTCGGCGATTCGGCTCTATACCGTGACTTGGCTAATTCCTTGGCTCGAGCTGACCAGCGGCAGGGCGTGTCTCTTTTGACTATTCAGGCTCGTGTGCGGGAGCAATTCCGCCACGGCCTGAAAGTCTCTGGCACCCCTATTTCTGCTATGTCATTCGGCGATGGCGCGTCTGACCTAGCTGCGGCGTTGTCCAGTCTGCAGAAGCAGCTGGAGCGCATGCAGCAGGACATTCGTGACCTAAAGCGGCAGAAGCGGGAAGGGGCACCGCCTGCGGGCAAGCACCTTACCCGCTCTGCTGCTAAGCATCATCGTACTGGTGTTAAGCCGCTTGGCACCGCTCCTCCTGTCTCATTTGACAAGAAGGGCGGTGTCTTCGTGCCCCACTGCAGAAATGCGGAGTGTGCACAAAGTGGTTTGAAGCACTGGCATGCTGAATGCCCCAACGGCGGTCCTCACTCTGCCCACTATTGTGGTGCGGTTGAGAACTATGAGACTGACCGCCTGGCTGTTCGTTTCCAGCGGTTCTATGACGCTGGGGATGAGCACGCCTTCGAGTCGCTCTGCACGATGGAGGGTCGCCCAGAGGTGTGCGAGCTGTCGGCATGTTCTTTTGTGACGGCTGAGCCCACATCTCTGCGGCACTTTCAGGATGCGGCGGCTTCCGCTCAGGATGCGGCAGCTGACGAGGACGGCATGGCTCAGTTTGGTCTGGCCACATTCCACTCGGGTGCGCGGGGCTCGATTCCGCCACCGCCTACGGTTCGGCATCCCTCCGCACTCGTGGCTGGTGGTGTGCCTGCGGCTCATGACCCGCCAGTGGTTATCCCTGGCTCTCTCGGCTTGCCTGGCTCTGTCCCGTCACTCCAGCTTGGCGACTCTGCACCGGCACCGCTGTTTGCTGGCATGAGGATTGAGACTGCTGACATTGGCTCTGAAGTTTCTGACAATGACCGAGGCTCTGACAATGACTCTGACGGCGGGCAGCAAGTGGCTTTTGGCTCCTTCGGCATTCTTGAGCATGACTCTGACAGGGGAGCATCGCCAGTAGCAGCTCCGGTGTACCGTCCGCGGACTCCGCCGAGCTTTCTCCGATGTGCATTGATGACTTCTATACTCTGTTGTTCCTTACTGGCCAGCTCTACGGCATCTCTGGTTACCGTGGGCGGTGGTGACAGGGGCCTGGTTGAGCCCGGAGCCACCGTCCGTCGGTTTGCTGGGGAATTCTCTGCTTCGGTTCCACCACTTGGTGCTGCAGGCATCCGTTATTGGCCGCCAGATGATCGAGTTCTTTTGTCTCCTTCTTCAATGCTCGAACCGCCGTGGGGTTCTGCTTGTCTCAGTTCTTCAGTTGCTTTACTTTATGCTGTGGATCCACCTTGCCCACTTGGGCCTGGTGGTGCTCGATTTGCAACAGACAGCTTACAATTCACTTCGGGATTCTTCCGTGCTTGCATCCCGACCGCTGAACTCAGCTCTGCTGACCAGCCTCAAAGTGGCTGAGTTTACTTCAATTGTCCTGGCAGCTTGATTAGCTTTGGCCCAGTAGTGGGATGACCGGGTCAAGACCCCGGCACCCAGCTAGAAGTGATCGGTTTCCACCGAAGTGAATGTTAGGTGTTTGTTTATTATCTCGTGGCTGTATTGTGCTGTACCTGCTTTGCTAGGTAGTCACACCCACGGGTGGTGTGCTGGACTTCGGGTTTGGGCTTAGTTATTATGGGCTCTGACTAGCCCCTAGCCTGACCCTGCTTCCGTATCGTGTCCGTGACATCCTAGCACTGTACTGTACAGTAGTACAGTCTTGTTTCACTGTCTGGGTTTCCGAGAGCATAAAGCCTCGGCCAGACACTGTTTATGTGATTATCAGTTTGATGCTCAGCGAGCTTAGCCGGACAGCGGATCTGTCTTTCTCGCAAAAACTAACTTTAGAAAATATTCGATTGCAGATAATTTACGAAATTAAGCGCAATATTGTTGTATGTAGACACGTTACTCGCGAAACTCGTATCTTTCGATTGTTTGTAGGAAATGTGATCGATGAATGCAGTTTCACATGTCACAAATGAATGGCCCGTGTAGTAGGCGCTTCGTCGCTTTAGAATAAATGTAATATGGTACTCATCAGATGCATGGGACCGACTGCAATGATTTTTATTTCGTTTCTGCCAGTGCACGGGCGAAGATGAAACCATTGCTTACGGTTGTGTGTGCCACGTTTCAGGGCCTTTATGGTTGATAGAGCACGTTTATCTTTAGTGCGTCCGATGTATGTAAATATCTTTAGCAGATTTCCACACTCATCTTTGCCTTGCAGACTTTTGTTATTACCGCTCCGATCGAAAGGGTCTTTACGCATCGGTCGAAATATTTGCCCACAATTTTACACACTCGACAACCTTAAAACTAATTAGGTGTTCCCTTATCCATATGCCACATACACGAAGACGGCTATTAGATGGAAGCAGACTAGGGGGAGAGACAAAGCCACTGATAGCACGCGGTCTAACAAGTCCGCGAAATTGGCATATGAACCACCAGCAAGCACAAAAAGAGAAGGCAAACAATAATATCTCCAAGTCTGAATGACCATATTATTTTTTCAGGGTAGGAGCTGAAGCACCATCGGCGACTCAAGTGCTCCACCTACGCGGCACGCTTTCGCGGAGCACAACGCCAAAACAAGGAAATGCTTGCCAAAACGCATTATACATCTCGAGCTCTGTACATATATTTACATTTAACAAAGTAAGATTCAAACAAAGTTGACATGGGCGCGGCTACACGGGGGGGGCAACTAGCCCTATGCTTTCACCGCGACCGGAAACTTGGTATTCAAATTTGTCAACTTGTCTTCTATTGCTTCCCGTGCGCTACGTTCGTTTTCAAGCTCTTTCATCAACACGTCAATTCTGTCATTCAATAGTGCAGTTGCTCCAGTCTTATACGTGCTACTTGTTCTCCCAGACTTACGCGAGACAGCACTACCAGCCACCGAGCCAGCTACTGATTTGGCCGGGCGCGGGGCCACCCATGGCGGTCTCACGGCCTTCGCGACCACTGAAGGCGTCGGTTTGGAGCCAGTACAGCTCTCAGCGTATTCCGGTTGAGACATGCACGCACCGACCGCGTCATCACCGAAGAGCTGTTGCGGAGCGGGCTGCCTCCAAGTTTGGTCCTTTTGGCTCGGAGCTCGCTCCAACGGCCGAGGCTCGTTCGCCATCGACCTAGCCGGGGAGCTCGAGCGTCTGCCGAATTTGGGTGAGGGAGTTGGGGGCGCGTGTCCGAAGTTCAGACAGTCTTTGGCGGATGCGTTTTCGCTGAAGGCATGGCTTGTGAGAGTTCCATCGTGGGCGTACTTCGGCTGGCTCCTGCCGGAGGACGAACTCGGTTTTGTCGGGGCCGGGACTGGCTTGGGTGCAGCAGGCTTTGGTTGGTCGTTATAAACAAATCGTGAAGCCATGTTGGAGGACAGATGGGTTCCTAGTTGCAACCTTTTCTTTGCGAAATGCTGACACTATGGAGCGCAATTTGGACGGTTTACTGCGTAGGACGATTTCACCTGTATTGCAACGATTTCTTCACTCTTACCACAATACTTATGGTTTGATGTTGTGACTTGTACTGTGCTGTGACAGGTACTGCTGAACTGTAAACGAAAAATGGTGCACAACGACAAACGAAAGACAAAGAGCAGCTTTTTACTAGGAGCTGCTTCAAGTCGACAGGCTCTTCGCATTTCCTGCCGTTCGATTAATATCTTGTCATCTCCACCGGCAAAATATTCGTCGGGCCGCGCTTTTACAATTCCAATTTTAAATGCTACAGACGGAGACGCGTCCAACTGTCTTGTGTCTTCTGTCTAGCTCTACTCGTGTCACTCCTCACTGCTCGTCTCTCGTGACACTCGCACTCGCATCGCACTGTCGACTGTGTGACAATGAATTATGATGCGAATGACATGACATTCACACTCGACACTGCGACATACGTGATACTCATTGTGATACTGATGATTGGGAGGGGCTCTGCCTGCCCCTCGTTGGGCTCCTGCCAGGGGAGGGGGCCGCATCCGGCATGTTTTTCGTCGTCCCCAGGCGAGGGGGCGCGACGAGCGCCCAACGTTGGGACGCGACGAAGCGTCCCAACGTCCCGCAACGATGTTGGAAACGGAAACGAGAGAGGGGCTCGGGGGCGCGAAGCGCCCGCTGATGACAGGTCCCGAAGCGGGGACTTGAAAAAATGAGGGGTGCGCGAAGCGCCCGCTGATGGTCCCAAAGGGTGACGAAAGAAGTGAAAGAACGCGGTCGCGTGAGTGTATATGTATGACCACTTCCACGACGACTTCGTTGGCGGGATGGATTTGTACTGGGAATTTGTAGACATCGTGAGCGGAGTTGCGGTAAAGTGGCAGGAACAGTGAAATATACATATGTAATTGACGGAGTCGGGTATATATATATATCGATATATATATATATATCACAGAAACCCGGAACAAAGCTGTACAGCAGGCGCTTCGGGGTTTCACAGTGCGAAGATAATTGAATAAAATACGGGAGGTGTTTTATGCTGGACTTTAGGTTCAGGGTTATTATTATGGGCTCTGATAGCCCCTAGCCTGACCCGTCTCTGATCGGAACCGTGACTCCGCTAGTAGCTAGGATGACAGTACAGTAGTACTGTACTGTCAATCATCACTTCGTATTATCCGGGTTTCCGAGATGCATGATAAAAGCACTCGGCCGGACTGATTATGGGAGCTTAGCCAGTTTGTTTTACCCGAGCGGAACTGTGAGATATAATATAACGTATTATATCGGGGCGGTCACTGAATAGTTTTCATACAAGTGTAAACTGATTATAGAGATAAACGAATATAAGGTGTCTGTGACCTAGGGATCTGTCACCTAGTACTGTACGAGTACTGGTACAGCTAACGGGAGTCAGAGAAGTTATGACCTACGGGTCACTGAATCCAGCACACCACCCTGTGACTGTACATAGTGCTGTTACAGGTGGCAGAGAGCGGAGCACAGACAAAGCAAATTGTTCCGAAACAACAAACAGCTAAGAGCTGGAAACTGCTAGAGGGAGGCCTGTGCTTTAGCCAGGGCGGTCCCTTCCTAAAACTGCTGCTAGGATACCGCTTGCAAGCTAAGTTCCTACAGCTCAATTCCGCAGATACTCAGCCACTTTGAAAGTGGTCTACAAAGTTGCAGAGTTCACCAGAGTTGAAGAAGTCGTCAGTGTCAAAGAAGTTCAACCAGAACCAGAGTCCAGAAGTCATAATCCAGAACCAGAGTCCAGAGACCAGTGTCCAGAACCAGAAGCCAGAACCATAGTCCAGAAGCCAAGACCAGAAACCAGAGGCAGGAAAAGACTCGTAGAGTAAAATTAGAAATTCCGAAAATTGAAAATCAGAATTCAAACCTGCCGAAACCAAAGATGGAAAAGAAATGCCGAAAGTAAAATAGTACGGCAAGGCAGGCAGACTGTTGGCAGTCACCCCAGTGGGATGTACCGCTGCGGTGAATTCAGGGGCTCGATCGAGCACCACCGAACCCTGAACCGCTGACACACATGTAAGACACATGAGTGCGGGCAGGGCTAGAGATGCAAAGGAAAAGAATCTCGGCAATGTTGCCACACCGACACGTGACCGTGTAGCCGGTGGGGCCGAGGGAATCTCGTCTCCGGAAAAGGAATAGCTGTCGGAGCCGTCGTCATCGTCGATCACGGAAAGCTCTCCCGGGTGAATCGAGCCGTGAGAAGGCTCAATCGAACACAAATGAAGGGAAGGGTCAGGGCATCCGGGCATCACTCGGTCCATAAAAGACACTCGTAGAGGTTCCTCGAAAGGAGAACCGAAAGAAGCGGGGTCCGATGCCGAAATAGGGTAAAGCCCCGTGTCGACCTCGTGATTGGCAGGTGGTGGCGCATCGCACACCACCTGCGGCACAGACAAAGTGCCGATGTGCAGCGGTGGTTGCCTACCAGTTGTGGCAGCACCACCGACTTGTGCAGCCGTAGCCGCAGACCGCAGGGACTCGAGGACGCCCCGTGCATCTGATAGCACACCTTGCATGCCGTCGTCCGAAGCACCATGAACCAAGCCCGCATAGTGGGCACGCAATCCCACGTCGTGCCGCACCGGATAGGTGAAGGGTTCAGGATCGGTACGCACCAGTGGCTGGTCGTGCTCGTGGCACAGGTCGGCGAATTCCTCGTCGTTCTCGTTGTCGAAGGCCGTCTGGAAGGCCG
This sequence comes from Cymbomonas tetramitiformis, assembly GCA_001247695.2. NCBI lineage: Eukaryota > Viridiplantae > Chlorophyta > Pyramimonadophyceae > Pyramimonadales > Pyramimonadaceae > Cymbomonas > Cymbomonas tetramitiformis. The sequence continues at coordinate 10,284 of LGRX02007364.1, read as the reverse complement.
AAACCACCTCGTCTAGGTCCATGGCGGCATCCCGTAGGTCCACATCGCACGAACCACACACCTCAGGGCAACGTGCAGTGTCGTGAAAGTGCCCAGGGCAGAGGGGGCACTCCTGAACGAAGGCCGAGGATGCGGAGTGAAAAGAAATGCTCCTAGCACCCTGCGGCTTCATGCCTTGAGGCCAATTCCCGCCCTTCGGGAGCGGGGATGCCGCGAAGCGTTGCTTCCAACCCACGTGACGATTGCGTCCGTGAAACTTACCGTCGGTCCGACGGTTCCGTTCGTCGCGCCACTTGGACGGTGGGAATCTCACACCACCGCATCCATGCGGACGGTGAAAATCACTCCGTGGCGGCGGTGTGTCGGGTGCAACCTTGCGCCCGTCATGACGGAGGGAGGTGAGTAGGGTAGAGGCCTCACCAATGATGCGAGCGAACTCCTCGAGGAAGTCCGAGATGTCCCCCTGCCCGTCACCTGCGTAAGCCATCCCGAGAGGCGTGTGCGTCGGGACAGGCGCGGCTGTCTTGGGGCGGGTGGGAGGGCCATTAGGGTTCGCACACCACCAAACTTCTAGGACGTGTGTGTAAATCTCTTCAATGCCCACCTTAGCCAGCTCAGTGTCGAGGCGAAGTGGGGTAACCACCTCCTTGTAGAACTCGACGTCCAGTGCCGCCAGCAGCTGCCTCTTGGCGGCCTCGTCGTCCAGGGGGCCCGCTCCGCTAGCCGCGATGGCTTTTAGACACTCGTCAAATTGCGCGACCAAGGGTTCAGGGTCATCACACGAACCAAAAGAAATGCTCAAGAGCTCTTCGTGATGGCGGAGCGGCCGATGCCCAGGCGGCAGCAACCGCTTGGTCACCTCAAGGAGGGCACGCTTACCGTCGCGCAGAGAGATCCGAGACGAAGCGTCAACCCACCTTCGAGCTGGAGAGTGGGGCGTGGTCAAAGAGACCAACGCACGAAGTAAAATGTCGTTGAAGATCGGGTGAACCTCTTTGGTGACGTCCACGAGGTCAAAGATGTCCTCGTTGGCGGTGTCCTTGTTGACAAAAGAAGCCTCCAAGGCAGTCACCAAGGAGTCCCAAAGAAGTTGTCGATGAGGTTCACTTCCGGAAAACGAGGACGCTTTAGTACCTAAGGTGTCCTTTGCAACACGCTTCACAACGTCAATGTCCCAAGACGATTGCAAAACCGCATTGCTGCGTGTCCTGTCAGCAGCAGCGAGTGCGACATTCGCTGACTGCGGGGTGCTCTTGTAGCGAGCACCCACGTTCCTAGCAAAAATTGAATCTAGGCGCATTCTAGCGCCCATGGCCGGTGTTCCAACTGAGGATGAAGACATCAGAATAAATTCCTATAGGAGGGGGGTTGGGGAAAAGGCGAGTGCCAAATTGTAAGGTGGCGGGCGACCGTAATGCAGTTGCGGAGCGAGGAGAAGAAGGGGTCGAACGAAATCAACGAAGTCGAATACGCGGCGGCCAAGGAGTTGTTGACAGGGGTGATCAAGCCCAGTCTAAAACAAAATCCAACGCGGACACCCGAAGAAGTTGCCGAAAATCCCAACTCGCAATCTCACCGCAACATAGCGCAAACCGCGCGCCCTAAAGTGGCCAATTCAACACCTCGCGAGGCCCCAACGCCCCGCCAAGCGGAAAAGCTTAGCCAATCATGGCAAAGTCAGCAGTGATAAAAGCGGGGTAATACCCCATAACCTGTGAGATATAATATAACGTATTATATCGGGGCGGTCACTGAATAGTTTTCATACAAGTGTAAACTGATTATAGAGATAAACGAATATAAGGTGTCTGTGACCTAGGGATCTGTCACCTAGTACTGTACGAGTACTGGTACAGCTAACGGGAGTCAGAGAAGTTATGACCTACGGGTCACTGAATCCAGCAGGAACACCTGTTCTCGCAGGTTATGCGCGTCACCACTTCCCTAGTAATTCTGATGGCACAGCGCCTAGCTGTTGCCATGTTTGGCTAAGTTTTGACACAGAGATGGGGTGGGCGCCCCCTTAGGCAGTAGTTCGTCTTTCCGCGGTATGGCCTCTTTTTGAAGTGGAGATCAGTTTGTGGCACATCTTTTCGGCAGCAGTATCGTCGCTTATTATGGCTTCTTTTTACGTTTCACCTGGCCGGTGGAGAGGGCATTCCGCGTATTGTGGGTCGCAACCACTTTTAGCCAATCGGCTCATGACCTGTTTGATGTTGTTTTTACCGCTGAGACTTCTGCAGGATTGGCCGCTGCGTAATGCTTACTACTGTCGATCCGTTAGCCCGCGACCCCATCTTGCCGTCATTTTTACCATGGAGACTCCGATTGGACCACGCACACGCGCTAGAGCGCGGAAGCTAGCAACCATTTTTGATGATGTTGGGGCGCTGAATGCGGCTACGCCATCGACTCCGCATTTGGCTTCGGGAGAGTCTGAGGCGTCCACTGCGGCAGCCGTACTTTTGCAGAGGTTGCGCAGGGATTCTTTCGATGTTCAGTGTGCCAAGACAGCAGCAACAAAAGTTCTGGGTGACAAAACTGCAAAATTTAAAGGCAACGAGAATTCAGCTTCGGACATTTTTTCGCAATTGGTATCCGAGCTGCAGCAGCTGTTCACGCTGCAGTCGCCTGCGTTTGCACCCCTGTTTGAACTGACAGCTGCTGACGCCCCTGTTCTGTCTGCTGCGAATGAGCTGTTATACTCTGTGCTGCTGCTGCTGACTGCGCCAGGGTCTCCTGCCCGTAATTGGGTAGAGGCTTCTGGTTCAGATGTTCCTGCCGATGGCAAACGTGCCACCCTCGAGGTGGTGCGTATGCTTGCGGATGTATCGACCCCGTTCGATGCATTTGCAGAGCTGCTTGAGGTTAGGATCTCTGATGAGCGAGACCCTGACTCTGACATTCGGCTGTTTAACAGCTGCCTTCGGGATGCACAGCGTCTACAGGCGCTGCCCGAGGACGCTGTTAAACGGCAATTCATCTCTGCGCTGTCTGGGCCGGCTTACGCCGCGCTGGTTGACTCGTTTGCTCGAGCTGACCAGCGTGCGGCTGTGAGTCTGCTCACCTTGCAGGCACGCGTGCGCGAGCAGTACCGCTGCGGGCGGCTCTCGGGCAAGCGCACTGCGGGGCGGCCCATGTCTGTTGCGTCTTGCGCCACTGACACTGGCCTGGCTTCGGCCATTGATCGGCTCAGTGCTCAGTTGGTCAAGTTGCAGCGGGATGTGGATTCCCTTAAGAAGGGTGGCTCCAAGCCGCCTCATGGGAAACACACTCCGCGCAACTTCCACCGACCTGGAGTGCAGCCGCTTGCTCATTCCGCCTCTTCGGAGGTGGCTTTTGACAAGCGGTCTGGCACCTTTGTCCCAACGTGCAGGCACGAGAAGTGCCGCGCCGTTGGGTCAAAGCATTGGCTGAGTGAGTGTCCTCACAAGGACACTCACCCACTGTCCATCTCGGCATCCTACTGCCAAGCCGTCGAGTCTTATGACTCCGACGTGCTTGCCCTTCGTTTTCAGCGGTACTATGACGCTGGGGATGAGGGGTCCATGGAGCACTTGTGTGCTCTCGTGGGGCAACCTGAAATCTGTGAGCTGTCTGCGCATTCCTTTGCTCCAGAGCCTACGGCTCTGCAGCAGTTCAAGGATGCTGCTGCCTCTGCTGAGTGTACGCCTGCTGAGCATCTTTCCATTGGCCGTGTTGCATTTGCTGAGGTCAGCGGTCCGCTTGCTGGTGGTGTCGCTGAGCCGACCACTGACAAGCAGCTGCTGCCGAAGGCCTCTGCACCCGTGCATGGAGGGCCGGTTGGCTTGCATGGGGTCAGCCGTGCCGCCTTCGTGCCGCCGTCTGCCTCTCTGGCTCTCGGCCCGATGGCTCCTGCTGACAGTTCATTCAAAACATTCAACACTGTCCACCCTGACTGGTTTGACATTGACCCTGAGCCTGTTGAGGTGTGTGATTCCGATGATGATGGAGAGGGCTCCGACTGCCCTCCTGGTGTCTGCCTGACTGAAATTGAGGGGGGTGCACCGCCGGCGGCTGCGGCATTTCGGCGGTTCGGAGTCCCCAGAGGCTCCAGGCCATTTGGCTTTGGTGAATTTGCTCTCACTCTTTTCATGGTGGCTACTTTTCTGTTCAGTGCTACGGCGATGCCGACACTCGTGGTCGGCGGTGGTGTCAGGGGCCTGGTTGAGCCCGGAGCCACCCACGGCTACGGTGCGGTTCATCCCGGTGGTGCATTACTGGATTCCCTTTACCCGCCTGTGATTACTACTGGTTCGTCATTGCCGCCGCGGGATGTGGCGCAATTCTTTTCTCAATCGACCTCAGCGGCTCTGCAATCTGATGATCTTGCCACTCCGCTCTGGGATCCGCGTGACCCACTTGGGTCTGGTGGTGTCAACACTTATGATGTTTCATCTCAACTTACTTCGGATGTTTTCCTGCCTTGGGATCCGTCTGCTGAACTCGGCTCTGCCGACCAGCTTTACAGTGGCTAGAGTCTGCTTATTTCAAATCCTGGTGGTGTGATTAGCCTTAGCCGCAGTGGTGGGTTGTGCCGGGACAAGTCCCCGGGCACCCAGCTTGAAGTATATCTGTTTCCAGTAAAGTGCTGTTTGTTATCTGTTTAGTTAGCTCCGCTTGCCTAGCTCTATTGGCTGCAGTCACAGCTCCGGGTGGTGTGCTGGACTTTAGGTTCAGGGTTATTATTATGGGCTCTGATAGCCCCTAGCCTGACCCGTCTCTGATCGGAACCGTGACTCCGCTAGTAGCTAGGATGACAGTACAGTAGTACTGTACTGTCAGTCATCACTTCGTATTATCCGGGTTTCCGAGATGCATGATAAAAGCACTCGGCCGGACTGATTATGGGAGCTTAGCCAGTTTGTTTTACCCGAGCGGAACACCTGTTCTCGCATTTTATTCCCTGATCGGAGCAGGACCGTGCCAGGCGGACAAGACCGCCACCCCCTTACATTGGGGGGGCTAAAGTCACTGTTCCCTTGACACCACCTCGCCCCGAAGAGGTGAGGTGCCAAGGCAGCATCCTAACCCTAAACCCCAGATATACAAATGTTATAAGTCCAGAGGGACAGCAAGGTCCAGCTAATCGAGAATGCCAAGCAGCTGATGACCTACAACAGTGGTTCTACGTAGGATTGAAGGGCAGGGGCCCCGATGCTCTAAGGGGCCTCTGCCGGCACATTGGACGGCGTCACGTCGGTGATCGACAAGGCCGCAGCTGTGCTGCCGGCGAAAGACGGAATCCAGACAGGTGATGAGCGAAACGCCGGCCAGTCTTCCTCGTCATCGTGAGCGGCAAGGAAAGCGGGCGGCGTCGCATCAGGCTGCACTTCGTCACGAGGGCAATGCTCATCGTGGAGGTCAACAGCCGAGAATCGGACGGTCATGGCTGCCGCACCCTGCTGGGCGGCGTCGTCCAGCGGTGGGGGTTCCAATGCCTGCAAAGAGTTGGCACGGGCTGCCGGCGGTGGCGCAGGCGGCCATGCAGACATCGGAGGAGGAGGGGCCGCCGTGGGGGCGGTTGCCGGCGCCCGCCCCGGAGCGAAGGATGCCGAACAGGAATAAGGGCACACACCCTCGGTGTCGAGGTGGCCCGTGGTCACCGCCCACAGGCGGAAGCAGGTGACACAAACCAGGCCGGTGCCCTCCCACTGCAGGTAGCGGGCGTTGCGCACCGGCTTCCACTCACCGACGGGGGGCGCCAATTTCTTCCAACCGAGGGCATGCATGGAGCCGACCGGTGGGCTTGCCACCGCCACCACCGCCGCCACTGCCCCTGCCACCACCGCCACCAGCACCACCGCGCCCGACACCACCAGATGCCGGAGGGGAAGGCGCGGAGAGGCGGGCCAAGGTGTACTCGTCGCGATACACCTTGGTGATGCGCAAGGTGAGGGCGGCGAAGGTGAAGGGGAGATTGGCCCCAAGGTCGCGCAACACCACCAGGTAAAGCGGCGCGACGTGGGGGGAGACGGCCGCAGAAGCTCGAAGGACGCTGTAGAGGTCCGCGACCATGTTGGCGTCGGTGTACTGCGGGTGCAGCTTCTTGTGCTTGTCGGCCAGCGTGCGGAAAGCCGCGAGTTGCGGGGCGGGGTCGACGGTCTCGTCGAGAATGACCGCCCTGAGGCGGACCCAGAAGCGATGCGCGTCGGGGTCTCCGTCTCTCCGATGCCCTCCACATGGAAACGAAGGCGCTGCAATGCGCAGCGGCCATCGCGGGGATGCACCTCCGCGGACTCCTCATACAAGGTGAGGGCAGTCGAGCGGAGGACCGTGGGGAGGACGGCATAAACGAGCTCGTTGAGGATGATGTGGTAGTCGGAGTACTCGTTGTCCAGGTCCAGAAGCTTGGCGATGTCACCACGGGAAATGGGCCCGAAAACATGGGCCATGTTGGCGAGCAAGACCGCGAAGTCCGACTCAGCTTCAGGTCCGTCAAGGGTGAGGCCGACGTTGCTCTTGAAGCCATGGGTGCGAAGGAGCTTGGCCAACTCCTCGCCGTAGGAGAAGGCGTAGTCCAGTTTGTCCGCGAATTCGGTACGCTGGGAGGGCTTCACAGGCGTGGAAACCCAGACCGTAGCATCGGCGTAAAATTCAGCGGAGGTGGCCGCCCGAGAGACTGGGGTCGGCTTAGTGGTCAATTGTGACATGCGCACAATCGGGTCTCCGGTGCCGTCACGGTCGGGACTAGCGGTTGGAGTAGGGCTAGGGGAATGCCCCCCAGGAGAACCCCGCGCGGCACGAAGGCGGCTGGCGAGGGTGACGCGGTCCGTGCTCATCACTGGAAGAACGTAGTGCGGAATGACGTCGGGTTGGGTGTGCGAATGCCGCACGAATTCCGGGAGCTGGTTCCGCTCAAGGAAATGGGCCGGTGCCGTAAAAAACACGCGGTTAGTGGCGAATGAAAAGCTGGCAATGCGCGCAGCCAGGTGTCAGCAGCTTGTTTTGCTGCAAGCGGCCGCTGGTTCCGCGGGATCTAAGAGCAGTGAAAATCGAAACACCCACTGAGTGGTGAACCGATAACCTGACAGGAACCGTGAAATATATATATGTAATTGACGGAGTCGGGTATATATCACAGAAACCTAGAACAAAGCTGTACAGCAGGCGCTTCGGGGTTTCACAGTGCGAAGATAATTGAATAAGATACGGGAGGTGTTTTATTCCCTGATCTGAGCAGGACCGTGCCAGGCAAGACGGCACCGCGGGTCGAGGGGTGACACAGGCGGACAGGACTGCCACCCGCTTACAGTGGGGGGGCTAAAGTCACTGTTCCCATGATAAACGACTTGCGGTAAAAGTGCAACCCGCGTATTTGTTTAGTTTATCGTGGAACGGGAAAATATCGTCAATGCGCCCCACGTTATGGTGTTAGATTCGTAATTTTGCAATGCTCGAAATCGATGAAATTGCATATATCGGGCATTTTACTTGATTTCCGACCTAAAATTCCCGATTAAGCTTAAAATCCACGAACACAATGGACACGACGCACACGGGGATATCAAATATCGGATTCTCGACATGAAAATTGGTTCTCCAAAATGCTAAACTATAGGACTCGTGCTCCATATGGGCGGGTACAAAAAACGGTAAATCCATCCCATATGAGTCGTGGAACGAGTGGCCATATATATATATATATATATATCGTAGTGATAGCACAGCAGGAGGCATCGACTTTCGGGTGACTAAGATGCATAACATTAAAAATACTTAGGGTTTTATCATGCTTCTGCATTGACAGTCGGAGCGACACTTGCAAGTGACGACTTGTGACACGCAGCTCGGCGAGGGGGTCAAATAGCTCCCTCCGTGACACCACCTCCTCTTGAAAGAGAGAGGTGGCACAAGAAACAATGTCAAAAGTAGGCCGGCCGGCCATCCTACATCTAGGGAGCCTTTTTCAGGCCAGCTAGAATGCCATCCGCCCGCGCTCATTTCAAATGTAGGGAGGCAACTAAGTGTCAGTAACTGTGAGTTGCTAATCTGTCTGTCCGCCGGCAAATTTCGGAATCCAGGCTTGACTCTCGGCCAGAGCAGGCCAGTACACATCATCATCGTCGCCGCCGCCCGGAATAATGGGGTTGAGTGGCCCACGCGTCGTCGACAGGAGGGCAATCGGCCGGTGCCAACTCCTACTGGAATATCCTAGTTCACAAGATATCCGAAACTCCCGAACTGTGTGGATAAACTCTCAAGATAAAAAACCCCCTAAGCTATATATACCCGGAACGGTCTCGGACGGATTCGGAGTCTAGCCTACCCGTGGCACAGCGTGTGTCACTGCATGAACCTATAGATCAGTCAGCAGTCCAGTGTTGGCCTAGGAGTCTGTCATAGGTGCCTGCACCGGGACTCCCGGTCAGGGCTGCCTATACAGATTTCAGCAACTCCGTAAGCACGTCCAGAGGGTCTGGAATAGAGTCCGCCAGAGCATGTGGGCGGAACGTGAATGCCGCCGCGGCTGCTGCGGTTCGCTCACAACCTTTGGAAAATTATGCGGCGGGAGCGACAGGCCTAGGCGGTGGCGCCTTCGCAGTAGGAGGGGCACACACCCAGGGGTAGCGGCCGTCGGTGTCAGGGTGGACGTCGGTGAGACCCCACATCCTGTGGCACACCAAGCACGGACGGCCACTGCCCTCCCAAGCACGGTAGGGGTCACCCGTGTCCTCCCATTCACCAACCGCATGTTGGATAGGGCGGGGCTTAAATGGCTACTATCCGGGCCACTAGTCCTTGCCCAAGGACTAGGCGGAAATGCACATTACGGCCGGATTAATGGTCCTTAGACCCAACACCATGCTTCAAAAAATCCTTTGGGACACAACCTAAGTGCCTATCTTTGTGGGAAGTTGAATTTCAAAGTTTGGGTACCCGTAATCTAGCCGCGGTTTAGGGCTATGTCATGCTCTAAATTTAATTCATTTGGCTAGTCCTTGGGGAAGGACTAGTGGCGGCATGGCCCCTAATGGCCCCTTAGATGGATAGGGGGTGATGTACCACCACCCACACATCAGATTTATGACCCAATGTAAAGGTGCATAACCGTAAATGGCGTATAATGACGATATATTATGCTCTCAGCGCATGGTAAACACCATCACTAAGACGAAAATGCTGAATTATGACATTTTTCGACCCAAAATTCGAGCAAAATATTCAATAACACGCACCCTAATGGTTGGAAAATTCCCCCAAAAATACCGAGGTATAGTTTGAAGTCATATTTATGCATCACTATGCTCACTATTTGTAATATGTCCCATAGACCACATGATATGGGCCATGCAAAGCTGCAATTTGGGCAATGTGGCCCCATACTTAAGCAGTTCCAGCTGATATAAATATGACAAGTACCACCAAGTAGTAGCCATATAGCGACCAATGGCATAACCCCAACTCGCCGCCACGCCCACCTATCATTGTATAGGCTATACTTGTGCAATATTACCACTTGCGGCACCTATCTAGGACCTAGAGCTCTCCCAAAAAAAATCATGAAAATCAGGTACTGAAATCAGCTTGGCGATTTGAATGGATTTCATGGAAATAGTAGGGTGCATGCCACATGGGCGTCCACCGACAACAACATGCGCCATCCCGTGGCCAATGGGACATTAAGGGACTTAGTTTAGGTCACATTGATGACACAAACCGAGTCATAGGGTCACTGGCATTGGCTAGGTCGTCCCCAAAAAATCGACGGCGCTAGTCCTTCCTCAAGGACTAGTTTTCAATTTAGTCCTTGGGGAAGGACTGTCGGATAGTAGCCATAAATCAAGGTTGGGTTTGCGCGGAGTCGAAAATTGCAAAAACTTTTCAAAATTATTTTATTCGATAAACAGCTCGACCGCAAAGTAATCTAAACATGTTGCGCACTTCGGGAGCCGAATTGAGCAAGTTATGCAAAAGTTATGGCTACTCATTTCCTATGCTTAACCATACTTAAGCACATACTTAAATCGCTCATATCTCGAGATCTAGATTTTGAAAAGTTTTTTGCAATTTCCGACTCCGCGCAAACCCAACCTTGAAATGAGTAAGCCCTAGCACTACCAGGTGGCTGCCTAGTCCTTCCATCACCACCACAGTCAGGCACAGGGGGCGGGGGAAGGCGGGCAAGACGGCTTGCGCCCTCACGCTGCCAGACGCGTCGTACGCGAAGAGCGACGGTGTCGAAGGCTGGGGCGACGGTGCTGGTGTCGAGGTCCGTTCGATGATAACAGACTATTGGGGATAGGTGAACCAGTATGCATG
>LGRX02007361.1:0-47471 GCA_001247695.2 Cymbomonas tetramitiformis | reverse complement strand
CGGCCGATGGCCCGACCACGCCTCGCCTATCATGGGTCCCCCGCCTCCCGCGGCGACCTGCTCGCCTCCCCCGACGGCATGCTCGCCTCGTGGGGGTCGCGCTTGCCGCAACCCGGGTATCATGCCACCTCCTCGCATCCGGCGAAGCGGCCTCAACGCCGAGAGCCTGCAAGCCTGTCGAGTCCAACGCCTCGGCCGATGGCTCGACCACGCCTCGCCTACCACGGGCTCCTCGCCTCCCGCGGCGACCTGCTCGCCTCCCTCTACGGCTCGCTCGCCTCGTGGGTGCTGCGCCTGCCGCATCAGGGACACCGCACCACTTCCCCGCATCGGGCGACGCGGCCACAACGTCGAGAGCCTGCGAGCCTAACAGGTCCGTGTGGCTAGGGGGCAGCCGTGCGCCCGCTCGGAGAAACGCCTCGCCGCCAGGTAGCGGCAATGACACCTCCTCGGGCAGCACCTCGGCAGAGCCACTAGAGGACATCCGTGCACACTCCATGGGCTGCACCTCGATTGTGCGCTCCGGTGATGACTGCGTGCACCCCTCACGCGGTGACTCGACTCTGCTGGCAGGTGGCCGCTGCGCGCACTCGTCGGGCCGCACCGCCAATGTGCCGCCAGGGGCCAGCTGTGCGCACTCTCGGAGCGACGCCTCTGCCTCCTCGTCGGGTGGCGGCAGTGTGTGCTCCTGGGGCAACACTCCTGCTCCACTACCATCAGGTGGCCACTGTGTGCGCTCCCCGGGCAGCACCTCCACCGACGACTGCGGATATGGGCCTAGTGGTGGCGCCGTGAGCGGCCTCCAAGGCTCCGCATCAACGGACAGCTGGGTGCGTGTCACGCCAGCGCGCGCGTCTGTGTCGTGGTTTTGGTCGCGCGCCTCGCTCGGGGCACCGCCAACGCTCTGGCTGTGGTCTAGCTCCTCGCTCGGGTCACCGCCAACGCTCTGACCGTGGCCGTGCACCTCACAGGGGGCTGCGCCGGTGCCATGGCCGTGCTCGCGGGGCTCGCTAGGGGCACTGCTAGCGCTATGGCTATGGGTGCGCCTCGCGCCGGGGCATATGTAGCGCATGCCCGCGCCATGCTTGCTACTGCGCGCCCCGCTAGGGACGGCACTTGCACAGTAGCCGTGCGCTTCGCTCTGGGCAGCGCATGCGCTGTGGCCGTCGCCGCGCGCCTCGCTCGAGGCATCGCTCGTGCCGTGGCCGTGCGTCATGCTCAGAGCAGCGACGATGTGGTTGCGCGCCTCGCTAGGGGCAGCGCCAACGCCGTGCCTGTGGCCGCGTGCCTCGCTAGGGGCAGCGCCAGTGCCGCGACTGCCACCACGCGCCTCGCTAGGGGCAGCGCCAGTGCCGCGACTGCCACCACGCGCCTCGCCAGGGGCAGCGCCAGTGCCGCGACTGCCACCACGCGCCTCGCCAGGGGCAGCGCTGGTGCTAGGGCAGTGGCCGCGCACCTCGCTAGAGGCAATGCCGATGTGGTTGCGCGCCTCGCTAGGGGCAGCGCCAGCGCCGTGCCTGTGGCCGCGTGCCTCACTCAGAGCGGCGCCGATGTGGCCGCGCGCCTCGCTAGGGGCAGCGCCAGTGCCGCGACTGCCACCACGCGCCTCGCTAGGGGCAGCGCCAGTGCCGCGACTGCCACCACGCGCCTCGCTAGGGGCAGTGCCAATGCTGTGGCTGTGGCCGCGTGCATCGCCAGGGGCAGCGCCAGTGCCGCGACTGCCACCACGCGCCTCGCCGGGGGCAGCGCCGATGTGGCCGCGCGCCTCGCTAGGGGCAGCGCCAGTGCCGCGACTGCCACCACGCGCCTCGCTAGGGGCAGCGCCGATGCCGTGGCCATGCTCGCGGAGCTCGCTAGGGGCAGTGCTAGCGCTATGGCCGTGGGTGCGCCTCGCGCCAGGGCATATGTAGCGCATGCCCGCGCCATGCATGCTACTGCACCTCCCGCTAAGGGCGACACTCGCGCCATGGCTGTGCGCCTCGCTCAGGGCAGCACTCGCGCAGTGGCCGCGGCCGCGCGCCTCGCCAGGGGCAGCGCTCGCGCAATGGCTGTGGCCGTGCGCTTCGCTAGGAGTAGTGCCGTGACTGGCGCTGTGGCCGTCACCGCGCACTTCACCAGGGGCAGCGCCAGCGCTGTGGCCATGGCCGCGAGCCTCGCTCGAGGCAGCGCTCGTGCTGTGGCTGTGGCCACGCGCTCCACTAAAGGTAGCATCGGTGCTGTGGCCGTACGCCGAGTGCGCTCTGCGCCCGTCCAATCTGAGGTACCTCCCCCCCCCCTCGGACAGGCGCAAGACCGCACGGCGCACAATCCCACGGGACGCCGCCCGCAAAAAGCTAAGCCTAGCAACGAAAAACGCCGCCCGCCGCCACGCCCGCAAACCCGCCGCCCGATCCCGCATCTCCTGACCCCTAAGCCAAACCACGCAACGATCGCGCCCGACACGGACATCCCGCAACACCTGAAGCCGCAGAATGAACCACGCCGCCCGATCCCAGGCCCGCTGCTGAGCCATACGCACCGCGCACCGCGAAGCCACGCGCTTGGCTCGGCACATCCCGACGCTCATCCCGGGGACCGCCGCGCACCCAGGCCGTGACGTGCTAATTAACTAACGCAGTGGAGGCACTTACGCCCACGCAAAGCAACAAGCACACGCCGCACCCAGAAATTCACCACTCAGGCACGAGCCGAGTGGCCAAACCGGCCGAAGCGCGCCAATTCCTGGGTATAGAGGGCGCAAGCCCTAGGCTACTCGAGATTGAGGAACACGGGGACAATCCAGCAAAGGCCGCACAATTTTAAAAAAATCGCGCAGCGCTCCCGCCGCGAAGGGTCGGTGCTGCCGAAAAATCCACGCGATCCCAAATCCCAAGCCCGACCTGCGCAACTGTGCGCTCGTGACACGAGCTCAAGCGCTATGCGTGAACAAGAAACATGCTAGGGCAGAAGCGCGCCTGAATCTCCTCGCGGCCCAAAGTACCCGGAGATCGGAACTCCAAGAACACCTGAAACCCGGCATCACCAACCCGCAGCCAAACCGACACGCCGCCCAAAGCGCACGACAAAACATCCTAGACCAAAAGAAAGAATCTACGCAAAACACGTTTTCGTTCGTAAAAGTAAAAATAATTCCAAAGTCATACACGCAAATTCCAAATTGCATATACGCAAAGGACGCTACAACGCCACGTCAAGGCAGCCGCCCCATCCGAGGACAGAACAGACTCAAAGTACATTCGCAAAGGGGAGGGAGGACCAAGGGCCCCAAGCCACCTCCTTCATTGCTAGGTAGTCGTACCAAACTACGTCGCGGATCAAAGCACTCGGAGAATTCCACTCCTAGAGCACCTGAATCCCACAACCACGCACCCACCAACACGAAGCAGAAACGCACGACACACTGTTCTAGATTTCAAGAAAGAAACGTCGGGCGAAAGGCATTACGCAAGGGGGGTGCAATCAGAATACGCAGAAACAGAAATTTTCAGGAAGCGACCGGTAAAACGATCCAATTACCATTTTGTAGGAGGCTACCACTCCAGTTTCTTCTCTTCTTTACACTTTCGGGCTTATACTATTCTACACTTATTAAACGACCGCACGAGGTATGCTTACGTATGGTCAACTATCGGACTTCGGTTTCGTAAATCCTTCAAGTTATTACTACAAGACTTCGGTTTCGTAAATCTTTATAGCTATGCTTTTTACAGCAGTTACGGCTTACAATTCTCAGTTCAGTTCTCATCTCCGAAACTGGTTACACTTAGAGTTCTTATGCATTCAGGAACTCTCTCCATAACTCAACTGTACTGAGTACTCCGTACAACAGGCTAGGCACCTCACATCAACATCATTCTGATCGGTCCTACTGTACTCCGTACTGAGTACTCTTGCGTTTTGTACTTAGCCGTTTTTCTTGCTCTTGTGCTTGCCTCCTAGCACACTCCCCGTGAATCGCGCCTCCCGCAAAAGTAAGATATATTATCGAACTCATGGGCTTGATCTTGCGTTCGCCTTGACCTTTCACAAATTCCAAGGCCAAACCGTGGACAAAATTATATTAGATCTAAGCCAAACGCCGAAGAATGTCTTCAACCTATGCTTTCAAGCATTTTATGTCGGGATGACGCGTGTGAAGACGTCCAGCTGCATTCGTATATTACCCGGGCCCGATGGGCAAAGGCCAAAGCTATCTCATTTGCTGAATCTTAAGCAGGGTAGAAGTCTTACCGTGGCGGGCCGGCCCGGGGCCGCAGAAGCTCGCTCCGGGCCGAAACCGGGCCGAAGGGGCTTTCGCCCCCGGGCCGCACAAAAATATGGGCCGGCCAAACTTCGGCCAAAAATATAGGCATTTTATGCCACTTTTTATCAAACCCCCATACTTAATTTCAAAATTTCGCGCCTGCGGCGGGCATTGTTCTTCCTTGACCGTTTTGGCCGAAAGCGGGCCAGCGGAAATATAGTTTACGGGCCGTAAAGAAATTTGGAAGACTTCTACCCTGATCTTAAGCCGGATTCGGAGCTCCAAAGATGGTTAGATGCATTTGATCGGCGGACTCGTGAATGGAAACAACCGCCGCCCGTGAAACTGATGCCCCGTCGCAAATCCGCTAAATAGGCACAACCCAACAGTAGAGGCAATGGAGCCGGTGCCGCGGGCGATACGGTCACTCAAGAACGACAAGGGCGTGGCGGCCGTGGGAAAGGGAAAAGTGGTGCTCGTGCCGCGGGCGATACGGTCTCTCAAGAACGACAAGGGCGTGGCGGCCGTGGGAAAGGGAAAAGTGGTGCTCGCGCGACGAAGGGTAGCCAAGGTGGTAGGGGTTAAATCTCCGCATCGGTGCAACCGGTGGCATCGAGCTTTGAACACTTTCTCAAGAACATGATGGAGAACCTGAAATATATATATCATACATATATATATACGCAGGTTGCACTCCAAGAACAGTCGGGCACTCGCAGAGATACGGAGACTAAGATGAGATAATAAAATAACTTAGGTGTTTTATTATCGGACGGAACTGACGGCAGGCAAGATGCAAGTGACACAACACGGCGAGGGGTGACACAGGAAGAGACAGTCACCCCCATTTCATGGGGGGGGTGAAAGTCTGTCTCCCCATGACACCACCTCACCCCGAAGGTGTGAGGTGTCACGATGCCAACTTGCCAGGCCAGGCCTAAGATCCTACGGCAAGCACAAAGGCGAAACCCTAAGGAAACATACATCTCGTGAGACCCAAAGGGGTCTTTTTCAACCCAACTAGTGTGGCTCAGCCTGCGTTGGTCTCTAGATGCGTGCTCTAGGGGCTTACGCCCATGCATGTGCCGTGGGGATGACTACTCCCACAGGCCAGCCGGCGAATCTAGTCCCAGCAATCGAGGGTGGACGGCGGCGTAGCTCACGATGGTGAAACGAAGCTGAGCGCCGCCAAGACGTTGTCATCCAACGCCCACGCGATGCGGTGCGACGATGCGTGGCACCAACAGAGCGAGTGCGGGGACGTGGACACCCCAGGGGGGGGCGGAGGTGGAAAATGCGGTGTGGCTCCACTCTGCCGCGAGCAAGTGCGAAAGCAGAGAGGAAAAACGGCGGGATGAGGGCTGCAACACCACTAAACACCACCATGCAGTGGCCAAGGGGCACGCAGGGTGGAGGGAAGAGTGGAGGATGCTGCGGGGTGAGGTCGTAGTGGTCAAAGCTCATGTCGACGATGTGGTTGATGGACTCGATTTTGGTGTCGGGTGCATAAGCACCACCAGACACCACCAGATCGTAGCCAGGGGTAAGTTCTTGTAGTCGAATCACTTGCAGCGCGGAGGCAATTGCAGAAATGCGCGAACGCTGACGATACGAAGCCATGGCCGCTGTAAGCTGGAAATTCTGGAGCCCAATACTTAGGGTTCCCAAACGAAAACGTAACTTTCGCCAAAAATAACCAAATCGAACGATGAAAAAGTCAAATTGGGGTAGATTTTGACGAGGAACACGGCGGCGAGGTCAAAAAAGTCGTGCGGTAAGCCAATTTTCCGGCAGCAGAGGTGCTGCTGGCCAGAGCGTTGAAGGCGTAAATGTCGGTATAAGAGGTTGGAAAAAAAAAAACGGTCGTTTCCAGAGCACGAAGCCAAAAGGTGTGCAATAAGAAAACGGCTGAAGATGTCGGAAATAAAAGATGCCGTGACGTCGGTGCTGCCGCTAGTGCATTATGGTTGTGCGTAGTGCAATACGGCTGATGTCGCCTGTGTTGCTGAAAGCTGATAATTGTGCCAAAAGCGAAGGCGTAGATGTCGAGAGCAACCGTCGGAAAATCACGTCGGAAGCAGATGTCGGAATTTGATGTCGGAAGATGTCGGTTCCTTAGATGTCGAAAGCGCGTCACGGCTGATGTCGGTACTAAAAAGATGTCGGGTAGAATCACAGGGCGTGAAGCGATCTTGTCAACGAGTCAACGAGGTACGTAAAAATAAGCGTGTAAGGGCACCATAACCTGATGGAGAACCTGAAATATATATATCATACATATATATATACGCAGGTTGCACTCCAAGAACAGTCGGGCACTCGCAGAGATACGGAGACTAAGATGAGATAATAAAATAACTTAGGTGTTTTATTATCGGACGGAACTGACGGCAGGCAAGATGCAAGTGACACAACACGGCGAGGGGTGACACAGGAAGAGACAGTCACCCCCATTTCATGGGGGGGTGAAAGTCTGTCTCCCCATGAGAACACGCGTAATTTTATTTAGTGTATGCTTTTCGTGATTGAGATGACCTTGCCCCATTTTCGTGTGCAAAGTGTTGTTATTCATTACGCAATGTACGACTCTTGAAAATATGTGCTAGGGATTCGTACCACGCCGTGCTAGACGACTACCGATAATATGTGATAACAATTCACCGCATCCCGCAGTATACGGCTCTCGAAAAAATGCGTTAGGAAATCGTGGCACGCCGTGCTGGACGACGCCCGAAAATATGTGATAACAATTCACCGCATACCGCAACATATGACTCTCGAAAATATGTGCTATGAATTCATGGCACGCCGTGCAAGACGCCTCCCGAAATTATGTGATATCGAATCACCGCATTCCGCGATATACGACTCTCTAACATATGTGATAGAAATTCATGGCACGCCGTGATAGACGACTACCGAAAGTAGGTGCATATGTAGGATATGTATGAACAAAAAAAGCGAAAGTAACGAGTTTGTGTGTGGGGCGCCCCACGGGGCGCAGTATTTTCAAAAAGGTTTGAACCCCAGGGGGGCGGTTGTGGGGGGGCGGAGCCCCGTAGGCGCAGCTTAAAAGAAAAAGGTTCAGTGGGGGTGTGGGGGGCGGGGCTATCAAGCCGATCCAAAAAAATGTGTAGTTACGGGGGTGGGGGGGCGGAGCCCCCCCACTGGGCGCACTCTTAAAAAACTTTTCCGTATTGATACAGGAGAGGAGACGGGAGGGTCCAACGCAACGCGCCTTCATATTCACCAAAATATTGGTTGGTGAATTTTAATTTTTATATTTTCCATTCGTATATCCGTGGTATGATGACGTGTCTAGCCTCCGCACCGTCACGTGCTCACGTCGAACAAACCTCTGTCCGCTCAGGTGTTTTCTCTCAGACGTCTACCTCACGCTGCTGGACAGTGACTTACGTGACCCCGTAAGTCACTTTCCAGCAGCGTGAGGTAGAGGTCTGAGAGAGAGACTTCAAGCATCGAAACTTAGCATACTTATTGTTGGGCGTGTTAGGAACAACATATTTTTTGCGCGCGCGAGATCCGTGCACATTATGGGATCTGGGACGCCGCGCAAGGGAGGGGGTCATTGGGCACGCATCGAGTGAAAGGCTCGACATACGCACCGCATGAAAGCATCATGCATAGCACAAGCGTACCACGCATATCATATACGCATAGCAAACACTTTTTTAGCATCTGACAGCGCGCTGTCAACCCTAGCAAAAACGCGGATGTCCACCGCGTCCACGTTTCCGCTAGGGTTTCGTCCCTCATCCGCGCGCTCGCTTGCAAGCAAGCATGCACAGCGGATGAGGGAACCGTTTACCAAAATATTATGTCATATGTGTTATCTTTCAACATCATTTCGTACAGTCTGAACGGCCAACCACAAATCTCACTAAGGGCCGGCGCGTGCATGTGGGTATAGTGAGCGGGATTTTAGGTTTTTCGGGACTTCCAAAAGTAACGAAAGCGGTTATCATTCTCCGCGATGCGGATACCCACGGACTCAGTAGAAATCTGTGATAATATTAGATAGGAATAAGTTACTTAGATGAACACATAATCTTAGAAATCTTCGCCTGGCTGTACAGGGTCTCACTGCGAGGGAGAGCGCGTTCCGCGTTAAGTTGAAATTGCATAGTTAACAAATAGCATCTGTACATCGCAAAATGCTCAAAGCGACATCTGCTGTAAAATGGGACAGTGACACTGCACTGCGAGCATCATACGTATGCCGTATGCGAGAGGTGAATCTGTCAAAAACCAACCAAATCTTTTGCGTCTCAAAATGACATACCGTACAAAAATGCAGTCATATGCCATACACCCGATTGTGGCGTACCCCACTGCGACTTTTTCGCGGGTACGCACGATTGAATGCAGATATTGCTACATTTTCAGTTCACGGTGAAGATTAATGAATTTACATTTCCAGCGTTTCTCTCGTGACTAATGTATCACGTACAGTAATGTATCCAAGATGTGAATGCTATTGCGCCACATCGGCTATAGCGAGAGTTTGCCGTTGCGTTGCGTTGGACCTTTTAAGGCTGGTATGGCCAGTATAAATCCCACCGTGCGGCGACTCATGCGCGTCAGTGTCACGTATAAGCACGCACGTATGAGTCAGTTCTCATCATTCTTCCCAAAAAGAACCAATGTCAAATTCTTCCCAAATGGCTCTAAAATTCTTCCCAAAAAAACCCCTAGCCTTCCCAAAAAGGGTAACCGCTGCATAGGGGTAAGCACTGATTTCTCCACATTCATAAGGAACCCTGAAGCATCCAAGCAAGTCAGAGAGGATTGGCGCTTGCTGCAGCATAAAAGCAGTCAAAGAGCAGGCAAGTGCCGCTCCAAAGAATAGGAAGTCATCTAAATAGTGAATCAGCTTCGCGCCACGCTCCCGCCAGCGGCGGGCCAACTCTCTGGTGATACGTGTGAAAACGTAAGGGGCAATCGCAAGACCGAAAGGGAGAACAACATACTGGTAAAATCTCCCCTCCCACTCGAAAGCGACATACTTCTGCGAGTCCTCGTGCAATTCAACGTGGTGGTAGCCCGACGTAAGGTCAAAGTGATGAAACAGGTGAAAATAGATATATATTACCGGAATATCCAAGTACACTAGATATCAGAAAGTCCCGTACTCGTGTGGATAGACTGTATAAGATAAATAAACCCTAAGCTAGATATACCCGGAACGGTCTCGGACGGTCTCGGAGTCTAGCCTACCTGTGACACAGCGTGTGTCACAGTACGAACCTACAGATCAGTCAACAGTCCAGTGTTGGTCCTAGGGATCTGTCATAGGGGCCTGACCGGGACTCCCAGTCAGGGCTGCCTATACAGATTTCAGCACACCACCCCAGCACTGTGGGTGGTGACTGGCTAGGAGAGTCAGAAAAATGTAAGATGCTAGTGTTAGGGCAGAAGCTAGGTGACAAGTCTAACTGCCAATCCAACTGTGCTATTCTGATACACAAATTGGAAACCTCTAGGTAGCACGTGAACAAAAGCATACGGGCAATTAAGGCACCGCTAAACAAGTGAAAGGAACCGTGCTAGCAAGTCAGTTTGAAGATTATAAAGGTGTCAAAGCAAAACATAAACCAGATTGAAGAAGTCTTTGAGGTCACAGGAGTTCTGCACACCACCATGTCGGTGTGCCTCCAGAGTGAGCAAGAAGTCAATCGACAGTACCAAAGTAGTCAGCGGTGGCCTCACGGAAGTCCATCCCATAATAGGAAGTAAAGTAACCAGCTCCATAATAGTGCTCCGCATCAAGAGGACCGCCCTCATGTAAGGCCATGCCGTAATAAAATGCCATGCCGAAACCCAAATCCGCTTGAGCTAAATCCTGAAATGCTAAAAAGCTCAGGCTGTCAGGAGGCTCGGGCGGCTGAAGCCGTGGCACATCGTCAGTCAACAAGAGACCCTGAGCCGGCATCACCGAGTCAACAAAATCATTCGTAGAGCAAAATGACGGAGCTTGCCAATCGAGATCACCACCAGGCGAAGGCATCTCCGTAGCTGGTGCACATGCCGACACAGCAGGAGCTGTGGAAGCCGAGACAGATACACCTGCAAAAGAAATACACAAGAGAGAAAGCACCGCGAGAGCCCCGACTGCCGGCGTGCTAAAGCCGAAAGGCGGCACACCGCACCCGATAGCCTTGGCCGGAGCCCGCTGTTTCACCGCGAAAGTACCGTCGGCGAAATCTTCGTAGTCGTCCGTGTCATAGCCTGTGAGGTCAGCCGGGTAGACGGCGGCGTGATTAACCGTCTGCACGAAGCCTCCGAACTCACCGCATGTCGCCTCCGTGGTGGTCACCCGCGCCGATTGAGTTGGCGCGGGCCGTACATCCTTCACCTGCGAAACAGGCATAGCAGGGGCCGGCACGGCGGACGCCGATGCCGCCGCACCACCTGCCGGAACCTGCTCCTCCGGTGTGATCCCCGCCGCAGCGGCAGGGTCACACACCAGAGCCGATGCATGCTCCTCAACCGCACTCCCAGGAACAAAGGACGCGTGGGTGTAATGCACCTTTTCTTGGGCGGCCTGAACCTCAGAGGTGAGGGCATCAAGCCGCCGCAAGATGTCCTCGTCGTCCACGCCGTCGGCCGCAGGCTGCACGCTGAAGCCGTAGGCCGACACGTCGATGCCGCCAACACCGCCCGCGGAAAGCACAGCGGGAGGACCGTAAGCCGACGCCGCACGGGCGAAGGCCTCCGGACCATCATCCGCAGCCTCTTGGAAGACCTGCACAAGTGCCAAGGTGTGGAGACCCTCCGCATCCTCCTCCTCAATAGGAATGCAGAAGGCCGCTGCCGTGGCCGACGAATGCTGGCGCCCACCAAGAGGGCAGTCGCGGTACGCGTGATAGGCGTCCCCCTTGCCCGCCTTGCGGCAACGGTGGCAAAGGGGTTTGGCCTTCATGCTGTCCCTGTCAAACCCCACAGACGGTGCCGGGTGCACACCCACCCGATGGCCTCGCGGATGCTGCTTACCGCGCGGCTGCGGCTGCGGCTGTCGCTGAACCGCGCCCGTGCGATTGCCTTGCACGAGCGCCTTCAAGGCGGCGATCTCGTCGAGCAGAACGGCGTACTCAGACGACGTGATAAGCGCAGAGGGCTTACCGCCCGCCCCCAGTGTCTGCTTCTCACGCGCTGACGCCCCCTCGTCCGACTGTGCCCATGCCTGGAAGATGGCCACGACGAGGGCCTGAAGCGAGCGGAGAGTAACTCCGCTGAGGTCACCCGCAAGCGGATAACGCACCTTCACCGCCGCGTAGAAGATCGGGTCGAGGCGGTTGTACAATGAGAGCTTGCGGGTCTCGTCGGTGGGTCGCCAGTCAGGAGCGCGGTTATCCCGCACCAGACGTTGCTCGCGAGCCAAGATCGGCTGCGGGTCAACGCCCGCGGGATAACGAAGAGCCGCGTGCTCCTGCTGGTGACTCTCGCGTAGGGTTGCCGGTACGCTCCCCTTGATGATGTCGATAAGGGCACGACGTCCATCTCGGTCAGCCGAGGAGTCCGTACCGCGAAGCCAGGTGTCCGCCACTGAGTTGCGCTCCACGACGAGGGCCAACACGTCGTAGAGAAGCCCATTAACCTTCTCGACAACCAGAGAGGTGGGGTCGTCGAGGTCAAAGGGGGCCAAGTCCAATCCAGCGGACTCAAACTCGGTCCGAAGCTGCACCACCAGCTCGGAGAGGCGGTCGGTGTCGCTTGTACCACGATAATGATGCTTCTTGGAACCAAGGATATCCTCGCGGATACCCTTGGCCCAAGCCCGATGTAAGCGCCCCTTGTACACCGCGTCAACCGTGGCATGTTGGTCGACTAGGTGCTTCCGCAACGCGACAGCGGTGTCGGAGTTGCTGGAAGGATTAGGGGGCACCACAGGTGGAGTGCTAGCGGTCGGAGTGTCCCGAACCGCATCCAAAAGCCGTATAGAGGCGTCCAAGTCGGAGTCCCTCAATAGGCGTTTGCGAGCTCGTGTAGATGTAGCCATACTTCTGAAAGCCAGAGAAAAGATGATGCGCGGCAGCACGTTCGGGTGTTGTGGCGGAAATGGAGCGAAGACGTAACGGCAGAACGTGCGGAGCGGCGAAAAGAGCGTGGGGCACTTGCAAATGTCGATGTGGTCGAAGGCGTCCGGAGCACCAGCCCAAAATACGTAAACCAGCGGGATCAGTGCAGGCAGAACAACGCAAATGAACATTGCCACAACCGAGCAATAGCAACGCGCGGTGCCCATGACTCGCAGCCGCAAAAGACGTCTACCGTAAAATCATGTCCAAATCCTAGTCGCACCCAAACGCGCAAGTGCGCACCACCTCTTCAAGCGGCTGCTTAGCCAATCATGGCCAAGATAGCAAGTGGAATGAAAACGTGGATGGGGCCACGACCTACCGGAATATCCAAGTACACTAGATATCAGAAAGTCCCGTACTCGTGTGGATAAACTGTATAAGATAAATAAACCCTAAGCTAGATATACCCGGAACGGTCTCGGACGGTCTCGGAGTCTAGCCTACCTGTGACACAGCGTGTGTCACAGTACGAACCTACAGATCAGTCAACAGTCCAGTGTTGGTCCTAGGGATCTGTCATAGGGGCCTGACCGGGACTCCCAGTCAGGGCTGCCTATACAGATTTCAGCATATATTTGTGTGAATATATATAGCTTTTTCACTGCAACAGGAACACAGAAAGCAGTGCTGGAGAAACCGCCGGCGGTGATAGCAGAACTGATAGAAAGATTACGGCAGTGAGCTTTCTAGCAAGTCGGTGTCAGACGGTGACACACGACCAGTGACACAGTCAGACACGCAACAAGGGGTGATACTAGGAGAAGCCGGACCCCCATACAGTGGGGGGGGGGATTTCAGCTTCCCCGTGACAAAGCTCCACATATAACCCTCGGGGTCTAGGAGATCGCGCACCATCATTAGGCCTTCGTACTTAAACTTTCTCACCGCTAGATAGCGGTTTACGTAACGGCCATTCCAAATCAACCGCTTCTTAGGCGGCTCACCCGGCCCCATATCTCTGTAGGCAACGCTCAAAGGCGAAACAACCGCAGGCTGCGAAAAAACTTCATATGCCGCTCCTGTCTCAAGCAGGCTAGAAACGGCTTCTGAAACGAACTCTCGCTCACCAAGAGCCACTGCCGAGTTAGCGAACCACCTGTTAGGCGGGGGCTCATTCGCCCAGGGCAACGAAACTCCGAACGCGATCCACGCAAGCACAACAGCATTGCAAAAAGTCCTCCAGAACGGCAATCGCGCTCGCAGCCTTCCACGAGGGGCAGGTGTCGCTTTCGAATCCTCTTCGAACTCGCCTCGATCGAACTCGTCTGCGGAACAAGCCGCCATCCTTACGATAAGGGAATCGGACTCAAGTGTGACTACGCACACAGCACTAAAGTGCCTCGCACTCGCGGAATCGGACAAGCCGAGGCTCAAACGAGCATTTTTACGCATCGGGTCGCACACCCCTAAAACTAAATACGCCATTCAAGAACAAGTCACGATCAAGGCAAGTAACCACGAAAACAATTTCTTCATATAAAGATAATAAGATACAAGAGTAACTCTACAGTCTAATTCCCTTTTGCGCCGAAAGGGCACCGAGCCTGCATATGGCCGGATCGTCCACATATGAAGCAAACAGGGGGCAAGCCATTCCCTCCTTTTCCTTTGCCTCCTTTGGGCCCGAAATCGTTCCTAGGCTGAGGAGGGGGCTGATAAAATTGCTGGGGCCTCCAGCCTCCACGTGCCTGCCAGCCGTTGCGGGCCTTTCTATTGTCAGCATTAGCAGCAGCGGCTTCCTCGCTCGCGGCCTTCTTGCTTGGCCTTCTTGTAACGCTTCTCCGCTTCCTCGGAGTTTCTTAGTCACAGGCTCATCCGCGAACTTTTTCGCCACGTTCCAGCCATCCTTGAAAGCTATGAGCGCTAGTTGGGCCTTCGCCTCGCACAGTGCCATACCTTCTTCAAGAGCTTCCTCAGCCTTTTTAAGGTTCTCCTTGATTTCCTCCGCGATAGGGGCGGGCATCGTCTTCGCTGCCTTAGACAGGTCAGCCTTCCCCTTGTGAAAGATCTTGTCAGCGGCATTACTGCTGGATGTGACACCCCGTGTGTGTCACAGTCCTCTGTCTGTACTAGTACTCCGTACAGTACGGCTGTCACAGGTTCAGGGTTTCGGGCTTAAGCCGAGCAACACTCAATCTAACTTCACTTCTTATGTTATCTTAAGTGTAAGCATTCTGAGTATCCGCACCTCAATATATAGTCGGCACTATATATCCCACAGGTTATGGTGCGCCAGGCACCTTCCACTACTTTTGATTACATGAGTGGCTAAGCCGCTCCGCTTGGTGGGGCGTTGGGGGCCCAAATTTGATGTCGTGATTTTCGCAGTTGCGGTCGAGGGCTAGTTTACGGGCGGATTGAGTTTGGTATCGCTGCAGCGTTCGCCTACCTGGGATTAATTTGTATTGTCCGCGTTGGATTTTACTCGACTGAAACTTGATCAATTTTTGTCGTGGGATTCCTTGGCCTCCGCGTTCCGATCTTGCAATTTCACAGTTACGGCTTCCTTATTTATCCGTTCCGGCACTGCATCTTACGGCTCTCGACCATCGCTTTTCTGTATTCTCCGACATCGGCCCTCTACCCCAACGCTCCCACCTATTGGATTCTCAACATGAGCGTTAATTCTCACGTCACGCCTCCCTTGGGGGCCAACAACCGCATTAGACTAGACACGATTTTTTCACGCGACGTCGGCTCTCGTTATAGGCCGACGCCGGATTCTCCCGGTGTTACCCTCACGGCTGCGGACCGGACTCGTGCTACGGCCATCCAAAATTCCACTTGGGACGTGGACATCATCAAGAGGATCTCTCGCGACGCCTTGGGCTCCAAGGACGAGACCTTCCGAGGCGATGAGTCGAACCGCAACACGCTCTGGACGTCCATTGTGAAGTCCTTGCAGCGCGCGTTCGAGCAGAAGGACCCCACCAACGCCGCTCTTTTTGATCTGGCGGACGCGACGAAGGAGGTCAACGCCATCTTCAACGCTATTCTCTTCTCGACTTTGACATCGTTGACTTCTCCAAATTCACCCGCGCGGCGTTGGGTTGATGCCTCGGGACGGGCTTCACCTCAGGATGGCAAGCGTGCCCTCCTCGAGGTCACCAAGAGGTTGATCCCTCGCGTGGTCCGACCTCTTGGGCACTACGAGGAGCTTTGCTCTATCTTCTTCAACTCCGAGAAGGACCCCGATCCACTTATCCAGGACTTTGACGCCTGCCTTACGGCTATTGGCAACGGGCCTTCTGGACCTCTCGACGAGATGATGGCGAAGAAGCAGCTTCTGGCTTCGCTCGACACCGAATTCTACGACAAGGTCATCACGCCGCTTCGACTCGACGTTGAGTTGGCCAAGGTGGACCTTGAGGACATCTACGCCCACGTCCTCGAGATTTGGGACGCCAACGCCGGCAAGCGGAAGCACGTGCCCCTCATGGACAAGAACATCCTGTACTCTGGCCTGCCGTCCGACGTTGACGTGAAGGCCCTCATCAAAGAGTTTCAGTTCCACATCGACGCCGCCAACAAGGTTCTTGCAACGCTCTCCGACGAGGATGCGAACGACGAGCCGACGACTAGGTGGCCGGCTCCGGCTACGGGCAAGCCTACGGGCAAGCCAGGTGTGCACTTTCCGCCCTCCTCCTGGCGTGACCGCCAGAACCGTCGGGTGGATGGGAAGTTTCACGGCCGAAGGCGTGATCTCAAGCACCGCTTCGCCGCTTCGCCGCTCCCCAAGGACGGGAATTGGCCGCAAGGCGTTCGGCGCCACAACGGCGACAAGAAGAACTACGGCATGCACTCCGTCTCCTTCCACGTCCTCTCCAAAGCCTTCGTTCCGGAGTGTGTCCGTTGCCCTCCGGGGTTTTGGCATGACTCCGCGAATTGCCCCACCGCCGACATCAAGTGCGACGAGTGCGTGATTGAGCAAGCGGACGACGCCGACGGCCTCGTGTCCGCCTTCCAGACCGCGTTTGACACTGAGGACGACACCGCCTTTGCTCGACTGTGTGCACAGCATGATCATCCCTTGGTTCGGCAGGACGAGGAGCCCTTCACGTTCTCCGAGGACATTGACGTGGGGCTCCGAGCACAGTACGCGGGATTGACGCCCACCCAACCCTCACTCCTTGCTACCCGCGTGCATGAAGCACGCACCGCTCTCCGAGAGCTCAAGCAGGTGGCTGGTGGTGCTGAGTCCGAAACTCAGCACTTTCCGATGGTGCACTTCGGTTCGGCCGCGCCCTCCGTGATTGACGATGCCGTCGTGGAGCATGAGCCGGAAGTGGCGATCGAGGCCGAGGGGGACGCGGGAATTTACCCGAAGCAGTTCGCTGACGGTGAGGCGCCCTTCGAGCAGTCCTTTATGGACAACATGTCTGTAAAATTGGGCTTCTTCGAGCCCGAGCCGCAGGTCTCACTTCAATCCTTCAAACCCCTGCCTCCGTACATTTCTTCCACGCATGATTCGGCCAGCGTGGCTGACACGGAGTCTGACGACGGGGACTTGCATGATGCCGTACCACCACCCGCTCCACGGGTTGGTGGTGTACGGACACCTTCAATCGGAGCATTCCTCACGGCAGCAGCTATCCCCGCTTTGTTTCTGTGTGTGAGCATCGCCATGATCGACACCGTCACCGCCACGGCACTTTGTGATGTGGAGATTACTACACGGTCGGTGGTGTACGGTGGCTGCTCTGGTTATCAGAATGGCACAGTGGACTACTTCACTGACCCCGACCTTCTGGACACTGGACCAACTGACTTCTACGACATCTTCAGTCTGGACTCTGACGGCTTCGACATCTACAATCTGAACTTTCAATTTGAGAACTACAACAACTTCAATCTTTGTGAACTCTGCTCTGTGGACCACTTGAAAGGTGGCTAGGGTTACTGTCAAAAGCCTAGTAGCACCGCTAGATCTGTATCACGGGCACAGTAGCCTTCAGTGTGTAGTGCTAGCTAGAGATTTGGGACCGCCCTGGCCAAGAGCACAGGCCCCCACTAGCAAACTGTTTCCACCGCTTGAGATGGTGTGTTTTGTTTCACCTAACACTGCCTGTTCCACCCTAACTCTTCCTCCGTAATAGTACAGGGTGGTGTGCTGGATGTGACACCCCGTGTGTGTCACAGTCCTCTGTCTGTACTAGTACTCCGTACAGTACGGCTGACACAGGTTCAGGGTTTCGGGCTTAAGCCGAGCAACACTCAATCTAACTTCACTTCTTATGTTATCTTAAGTGTAAGCATTCTGAGTTATCAGCACCTCAATATATAGTCGGCACTATATATCCCACAATTACAGTAATCACTCAGTAATAAGAAAACCCGCCAATAAGAAAGTAGCCAGCTTTTTTGATTTCTTCACAATATTTAACACATAACACTCCATATTTAAGATCTCTATATAAATAAGAAATTTGCTAGGCTGCCCTAATATTCCTGTTTTCTTAAAATCGAGTGTTTACTGTAGCGAAGTCCCAGGTGCGCTTCGCTGCATTACCGTCACTGCCGTTCTTGTCCTTGAAGTCACACGTAGCTCCGGGAAGGGCGCGACGGGGAGGGCCATTGGCGGCTAAGAGCTCATCTAATTTTGCGTGAAGAGCTGCGAGAACAGGTGTTCCGCTCGGTGAAAACGAACTGGCTAAGCTCCCATAAACAGTCCGGCCGAGTGCTTTTATCATGCATCTCGGAAACCCGGATAATACGAAGTAATGACTGACAATACAGTAGTACTGTACTGTCATCCTAGCTACTAGCGGAGTCACGGTTCCGATCAAAGACAAGTCAGGCTAGGGGCTATCAGAGCCCATAATAATAACCCTGAACCTAAAGTCCAGCACACCACCCGGAGTTGTGACTGTAGCCAATAGGGCTAGGCAAGCGGAGCTAACTAAACAGATAACAAACAACACTTCACTGGAAACAGATATACTTCTAGCTGGGTGCCCGGGGACTTGTCCCGGCACAACCCACTACTGCGGCTAAGGCTAATCACACCTCCAGGATTCCAAATAAGCAGACTCTAGCCACTGTAAAGCTGGTCGGCAGAGCCGAGTTCAGCAGACGGATCCCAAGGCAGGAAAACATCCGAAGTAAGTTGAGAAGAGAATTTGTAAGCACTGACACCACCAGACCCAAGTGGGTCAGGCGGATCCCAGAGTGGAGTGGCAAAATCATCAGATTGCAAAGCCGCTGAGGTCGATTGAGAAAAGAACTGTGCCACATCCCGCGGCGGCAATGACGAACCAGCAGTAACCACAGGCGGGCAAAGAGAATCCAGTAATGCATCACCGGGATGAACTGTACCGTAGCCGTAGGTGGCTCCGGGCTCAACCAGGCCCCTGACACCACCGCCGACCACGAGGGTCGGCATCGCCGTAGCACTGAATAGAAACGTAGCCACCATGAAAAGAGTGAGCGCAAATTCACCGATGCCAAATGGCCTGGAGCCCCTGGGGACTCCGAACCGCCGAAATGCTGCAGCCGTTGGCGGTGCACCCCCCTCAATTTCAGTCAGGCAGACACCAGGAGGGTAGTTGGAGCCCTCCCCATCATCATCGGAATCACACACCTCAACAGGCTCAGGGTCAATGTCAAACCAGTCAGGGTGGACAGTGTTGAATGTTTTGAAAGAGCTGTCAGCAGGAGCCATCGGGCCGAGAGCCAGAGAGGCAGACGGCGGCACAAAGGCGGCACGGCCGACCTCACGCAAGTCAACCGGCTCGCCATGCACGGGCGCAGAGGCCTTCGGCAGCAGCTGCTTGTCAGTGGTCGGCTCAGCGACACCACCAGCAAGCGGACCGCTGACCGCAGCAAATGCAACACGGCCAATGGAAAGATGCTCAGCAGGTGCAGACACAGCAGAGGCAGCAACATCCTTGAACTGCTGCAGAGCCGTAGGCTCTGGAGCAAAGGAATGCGCAGACAGTTCACAGATTTCAGGTTGCCCCACGAGAGCACACAAGTGCTCCATGGACCCCTCATCCCCACGCAGCGTCATAGTACCGCTGAAAACGAAGGGCAAGCACGTCGGAGTCATAAGACTCGACGGCTTGGCAGTAGGATGCCGAGATGGACAACGGGTGAGTGTCCTTGTGAGGACACTCACTCAGCCAATGCTTTGACCCAACGGCGCGGCACTTCTCGTGCCTGCACGCTGGGACAAAGGTGCCAGACCGCTTGTCAAAAGCCACCTCCGGAGAGGCGGAGTGAGCAAGCGGTCGCACTCCAGGTCGGTGGAAGTTGCGCGGAGTGTGTTTCCCAGGGGGCGGCTTGGAGCCACCCTTCTTAAGGGAATCCACATCCCGCTGCAACTTGACCAACTGAGCACTGAGCCGATCAATGGCCGAAGCCAGGCCAGTGTCAGTGGTGCAAGATGCAACAGACATGGGGCGCCCCGCAGTGCGCTTGCCCGAGAGCCGCCCGCAGCGGTACTGCTCGCGCACGCGCGCCTGCAGGGTGAGCAGACTCACAGCCGCACGCTGGTCAGCTCGAGCAAACGAGTCAACCAGCGTGGCGTAAGCCGGTCCAGACAGGGCAGAGAGGAATTGCCTTTTAACAGCGTCCTCGGGCAGCGTCTGCAGACGCTGTGCATCCCGAAGACAACTGTTAAAAAGACGAATGCCAGAGTCAGGGTCATGTTCATCCGAGATTTTCACTTCAAGCAGCTCAGTCAAAGACTCGAATGGAGTCGAATCATCAGAAAGCATACGCACCACCTCGAGGGTGGCACGTTTGCCGTCAGCAGGAACATCCGCACCAGAAGCCTCTACCCAATTACGGGCAGGAGACCCTGGCGCAGTCAGCAGCAACAGCACAGAGTACAACAGTTCATTGGCAGCAGGCATGACAGGGACATCAGCAGCAGACAACTCAAACAGGGGTGCAATTGCTTGCGACTGCAGCGTGAAGAGCTGCTGAATTTCGGAGATCAGCTGTGAAAAAATGTCCGAAGCCGACGATTCACTGCCATGAAATTTCGCCGTTTTGTCTCCCAAAACTTTAGTTGCTGCTGTCTTCGCGCACTGAACATCGAAAGAATCTTTTCGTAACCGCTGAACGAGCGTTGCAGCCGCAGCCGACTCGTCAGCCGAAGCCAAATGCGGCGTTGTGGGGGTAGCCGAGTTTAATGCCCCAACATCATCGAAAATAGTTGCCAATTTACGCGCTCTAGCGCGAGTACGTGGCTTTCGTGGCGTATCCATTATAAAAATGACGGTGAGATGGGAATGCGGGCTAGCGGTGCGACAGTAGTGGATAATTCCGCAGCGGCCAATCCCTGCAGGAGTCTCAGTAAACAATAACATAATCAAGCAGGTCATGAGCCGAGTGGCTAATCGTGGGAGCGACCCACAAAACGCGGAGTGTCCTGCCCGCTGATCAAACGGAACGTAAAGCATAACCATACCCAGCGACGATACTGCTGCCAAATAAATGCCAAAAAAACTGATCTCCACTTCAAAAGGAGGCCATACTGCGGAGAGAAAACCACTGCCTAAGGGGGCGCCCACCCCATCTCTGTGTCAAAACTTAGCCAATCATGGCAACAACTAGGCGCTGTGCCATCAGAATTACTAGGGAAGTGGTGACGCGCATAACCTGCGAGAACAGGTGTTCCGCTCGGTGAAAACGAACTGGCTAAGCTCCCATAAACAGTCCGGCCGAGTGCTTTTATCATGCATCTCGGAAACCCGGATAATACGAAGTAATGACTGACAGTAAAGTAGTACTGTACTGTCATCCTAGCTACTAGCGGAGTCACGGTTCCGATCAGAGACAGGTCAGGCTAGGGGCTATCAGAGCCCATAATAATAACCCTGAACCTAAAGTCCCGCAAGAGCTTCGGTATGACCCCCCCTGCCAGCTGCTTGCTGCAAGTGCTGCGCGTGAGCAGCACGCACAGCACGCCGGTCTTGTTCGCCAGTGAGGGTGGAAAGACGGGTGTTAGCTGCAGTCTCCTCCGCTGCGAAGGTCACCGCACCCTCACCCGTGAGCTTCTCGAGGAAGCTCCGCAGGACCTCTGGCGCTCGCAGCTCCTCGATACGCGTGGCCAGCGCCTCGTCCGTTAAGGCGGTGTCCATGACCGAATAAAAAATATAATATCTCTGAGCCTCACAAAGTCGTACAATGTGAATGTCAGGGAAAAACTCAACGTGACACTGAAAAAACTCAGTGACAACAACCAAGTCTGAAAGAGTGGAGCCGAAGCCAACTTCGGCCGCCACCACATGGAGGATGGAGCTCTGCTCCGCTCCCACTAACTCAGATAACCGAAGTTATCTGCCGTTGATACGTCCCGGCCTTCGGTAGGGACTCCTCACCGTCAGATAACTTTCGATTTTCGACGAAATAAACTCTCTAAAATTTTATACACAAAAGCGTGACATAAAAAACCGGATTTTTCAAAGAGGGGGACAATCTAAAGATTTTTTCCCAATAATGATGCATATGCCAGGAATATATTCTTTTCATCATGATAGTGATCACCATTTTTTTAAAACTGTCGTATCACCATGAATCCCGAGTATAAATAGAACTAATATCAGATTATGATGCTGTGATATGCATAATTTAATATTGCGTGATGTCGTATTTATACCATAAATCCCTTGCAACACGGCAAAAAATCATCGCTGAGCGGGCGATTTCATTCGCGAGCGGGTGATATTGTGTGAGAACTTGCTTCAAAGTTGTAAGAAGCTGTCTGCTACTTCCGACTTCCATTATAAATGATGGTTGAACTGCCTGCATGCGAGCAGCGTTCATGATTTGCCAAATCACGAAGGGTACACGTCACGATCCATCAACTGAAGGCGCGGTGCTTTGGACCCTCCCGTCTCCGATCCCCCCTCAATTTTCTCCCCCGATTTTACTAGTCCTGACACGATTACCCTGTTTCCCCCTTACCCCCCGATTTAACTAGTCCTGACACGCGGATTACCCTGTTTCCCCCTTACCCCCCCCACCCCCACCCCCGATTTTACTAGTTTCTCACTTCATAATCATACTGATACTCGCGTCGCGTGTATAAGGCATCGTTTCGATTTCCATTACCATTTCGCATGTGGGAATCGTGGGAATCGAATTTCAATTTGAATCGTCTGTCCAGCCGAGCGGGGTGCTCATGCTCTCGTCTGCTCGTCTCGGACACGGATGACATGACAATGACACTCGACTGTCGTGTGTCACGTGCGGTCGCTGTCTTCGGAAATTCGCTGCGTGCAATTCAGTTGCGTGAAACGACCGTTAAGGCTGTACTGTAAGCGATCTCTTCTGGTTCCCGACCAGAAGAGAACGAGCAGTCCAGAACTCAACTACAATTGCCAGATAGGCTTGAAAGTTGAATAATCGACTGGAGTTTATTGTCTAGTTGTATTTCGGAAGCTTATTGACTGTAGTTTCTGCTGAAATCTGTATAGGCAGCCCTGACCGGGAGTCCCGGTGCAGGCCCCTATGACAGATTCCTAGGTAGCCAACACTGGACCTGTGACTGATCCGTAAGCCCGTGCTGTGACACACCGAGTGTCACAGGTAGCTAGACTCGAGACCGTTCCGACTCCGTGACCGTTCCGGGTATATCTAGCTTAGGGTTTATTTCTTATGAGAGTTTATCTATATTGGTTCACTGACTGTCTGATATCTTGAACCGGGATATTCCAGTAGGTCGTGGACCCATTCCACGCTATATTCCACAGCTAGTTTGGCCATGATTGGCTAAAGCAGCCGCTTGGAGAGGTGGTGCGCGACGGCGCGTTTGGGGACTCACGGGAATTTTGAGATGAGCTGTTTGCGGTGAGCGTCTTTGAGCCGCAGCTATGGGGATTCGACCTGGACCGGACCTAGTCGACGCAATGTTCATTTACGGTATTACGCTTGCCCTGATCCCGCTTGCTTCCGATTTTTGGGCTGGTGGCTCGAGCACCTTCGACCTCGACGACGTCTTCCAGTGCCTCTCGCTCGCATGGCTCTACCGCTCCTTCCGTGACTGTGACGTCGCATCTTCCCAACATTACCCGAACGCGCCCCGGCGTACCACCTCCCATCAGGCTTTCAGAGTTATGGGTGTATCCACTAGAGCAAAACGGTCCCTCACGAGGGACTCCGACATCGACGCCTCGCTGAGGCTCACTGACGCGGTTCGCAACACACCGACGGCCAAATCACCGGCTATTACGAACCCCGACCCTACTTCCAACACCGACGCCGACGTTGCGACGAGGAAGTATCTACAGGAGCAGTCCAAGCTTGTGGACGAGGTCTACAAGGGGCGGCTCCATCGGACATGGGCCAAGGGTATCCGCGAGGATATCCTTGGCGACAAGAAGCATTATTTCAGCGGCACTTCTGACGCGGGTCTCCTCTCCGATGTGGTGGTTCGGCTACGTACGGAGTTTGAGTCCGCTGGGCTGGACCTCGTCTCGTTCGACCTTGACGACCCCCAGGCTCTGGTGGTGGGAAAGGTGAACGCCTTGCTGTACGACGTGCTTGGGCTTATCATCGAGAAGCACAGCAACGCCCACGTCTGGCTTACGGGTACGGACGCGTCTGCCGACCGAGATGGACGGCGTGCGCTGGTGGACATCGTGAAGCGCAGCGTACCAATGGCGTTGCGGGAGTCCTTCCAGCAGGAGCATGCCGCGCTTACTTATCCCGCAAACGTTGACCCGCAGCCGATTTTGGCTCGGGAACAACGTTTGGTGCGGGATAACAAGGCCGCCGACTGGACCCCCACCGAGGCCACCAGGAAGCTCAGCCTCTACAGCCGGCTTGACCCGGTGTTCTACGCCGCGGTCAAGGTGCGTTACCCCATGGTGGCCGATCTCGCGGCGGTTTCCCTCGGTGCTCTGCGCTCTCTGGTTGTAGAGATTTATCAGGCGTGGGCGCAGACGGACGTTGGGAAGGCCATCGTGGCCAAGCCCGCAGGTGGTGGCGCGTCGGCTCTGCTCACCGGCAGCGAGCACCAGGTGCTACTGGACAAGATCAAGGAGTTGACCGAGCTGGTGCGGCGACAGTGCGGGGCGGCTCCGCCGATGGTGCAGCAGCAGCGGGATCCGCCGCAGCGGCAGCACGGGCAGCGCCGGCAGCAGCAGCGCGGGCAGTCACCGCGGGGCTTCCGCATGGGGGTCCAATCCCCACCGGCGGTGGGCTACGATCGTGACGAGCAGCGGGCTAAGCCGCTGTGTACCCGCTGCAAGAAGACTGGTAAGGACCTCTATCATTTCTACCGCGACTGCCCGCTTGGCGGTCGCCAACATTCCCCCACCTCGGCCGCGGCTTTCTGTATCCCCATCGACGACGAGGATGCGGAGGGCGTGCATGCCCTCGCCATGTGTGCCGTCTTTCAGGAGGCGGCGGATGATGGAGCTGAGGCCTTTGCCCGCGCGGCGACGGTGTACGGTCCGCCAGCGGTGCTGTGCGGGGGCGTTGTGGGAGGCAACGACGTGTCGGCCTACGGCTTCTCCGTTGACGCGGTGACACCGGTGGCGGAGACGTCCGGTGACGACATCCTGCAGCGGCTGGACGACCTCGCGGCGGAGGTCAGCGCGGCGGTAGAGCCTAAGGTACATTACACTCACGCCTCTTTCCCGCCGCCTGGGGGCATTGCGACGCAGGCTTCGGCTCTGGTGTGTGACACTGCAAGCGCAGGTATCACACCAGAGGAGCAGGTTCCGGCAGGTGGTGCGGCGGCATCGGCATCCGCCGTGCCGGCCCCTGCTATGCCTGTCTTGGAGAATGAGCAAGAGCTCCTGGAGCTCTACGGCTACGGCCCGCCCGTGTCCCTTCAATCGACGCGGGTGACCACCCCGGAGAAGTCCGGCGGTGAATTCGCGGGGGTTGTGGACACTGCCAACCACTCCGCGGTTGCGCCGGTTGACTTGACCGGCTACGACACCGACGACTACGAGGATTTTGCAGACGGCAGCTTCGCCGTCAAGCCGCGGGCTCCGGCCATCTCGGCTAATCATGCGTCAGAGCCCGCAGCCCACGTGACTGAGTCTGGTGGTGCTTCCCGCACCTACGGATGTGGCAAGCCGCCATGGGGCTTCCCCGCACACGCGGGCCCGTGGGGTTTTCCTTACTTTGTCTCCCTCATTCTTTTCATCTCGATCATGGGTGTGGGGGCAGCCGCCTACACGGC
Organism: Cymbomonas tetramitiformis; assembly: GCA_001247695.2. Taxonomy (NCBI): domain Eukaryota; kingdom Viridiplantae; phylum Chlorophyta; class Pyramimonadophyceae; order Pyramimonadales; family Pyramimonadaceae; genus Cymbomonas; species Cymbomonas tetramitiformis. Next base: position 21,979 of record LGRX02007361.1, on the reverse strand, counting down.
GGCCAATGACATCGACTCTGTACAGGTATCGGGTCGGGCTGCACCGCAGCCTGTGCTGTGCAGGGGAGACTTATGCATCTACCCCGGTATATCCGAGCTGGACCCCGTCACTCTGGATGCAGTACTGCACTCCCTGGGTGCTGCGACGGTGGTTCACCGGCCGCCTGACCCACTGGAGAGCAGTGCTGCAAGCTACTACCGTGGACATTGTGGTGACGGTGCTCCTCTGGACTTTGACCCCGAGTAGCTTTACTTCTGGCTCTGGCAATGCACCACTTTCTGGTGGTGTACTGAGATGTGCTTTGACCTCAACATGGTCTTCAATTTGGTTTATGCTTTACTTTGACATCTACAATCTTCAATCTGGTTTGCTGCCGCAGTGCTTTTCAGTAGTTTAGCAGGACCTGAGTGCCTGTATGTTTCTGCACTTGTGCCGGCTAGAGGGTTTCAATTTGTGTATCAGAATAGCACGGTTGAATTAGCAGTTAGGTTTGTCACCCTAGCTCCTACCCTAACTTATCTTGACTTCTCTGACTTACCTGTCAGTCACCACCCACAGTGCTGGGGTGGTGTGCTGAAATCTGTATAGGCAGCCCTGACCGGGAGTCCCGGTGCAGGCCCCTATGACAGATTCCTAGGTAGCCAACACTGGACCGTGACTGATCCGTAAGCCTGTGCTGTGACACACCGAGTGTCACAGGTAGCTAGACTCGAGACCGTTCCGACTCCGTGACCGTTCCGGGTATATCTAGCTTAGGGTTTATTTCTTATGAGAGTTTATCTATATTGGTTCACTGACTGTCTGATATCTTGAACCGGGATATTCCAGTAGTTTCGTCGACATGTCGTCGAACACAGTGAATAAGCCGCAAGCGCAAGATCCAGTCTTGAAAAGAGAGTGGGATGAAGATCCGAATTACCGAAGGCGAATTTTTATTGAGAAAACAATTCGCAAGGACGGTACCTCGTCATTTGGAAATGTGCAACAGGCTGGAAACGTGCAACAAAGAGGAAAAAACGTCGATATCGCGTGATTGCGCTTCGATATCGACCCTGGACAAAAGCTCATCGTCAAGGCCGCTTCGAGCGTTTATACATACATATAACGCCCATTTCGAGTAACCAAGTATAGTATTATTTATACACATTTTTTCACTGTCATGAAGGGTGAAACCACAGAAAAATCGACAATTTTTCTACATCGACGGCTCCCTTCAGAAGTTTTCAGATTTTTGGCAAACATCGACGTATGATGTTTCTCAATTCGACCGACGTCAACTGCCTGCAGTGTTTACACTCCATAGACAACTCGAATACCATGATGGTAGAACAGTAGCAAACACTTGTTGCAAATTAGAAATATCAAGTTGTTGGGGGTTGTGATCCCCCATGATTTTCCCGTAGAATATTGTCAAGATTATTTATTTTTGAAGCAATCTGACCGTGGATTCTAACAAAGTGGGTCCTAAAGATGAACTTTAATACCTCATACACCGATATTCAAATTATACGCAATAATATCCAGGTTTCTTTCTTTTCCTGTTGCATTTTAGCATTTGACGAGGTAAAAAGCAATCGGATGCTATCTCTGATCCGATCTCTGATCTGTCGTTTATACCAGTATTTGCTATTCGCACGAGCGAGCGTTCTGTATTCGGCTGCATGCATGCGCTCCCAGCCGACGCACCCAAGGTGCTTTGTACACATGTCTACATAGCTCGCCTCGCCGCAGGCGCGAAACGTTTTTGGAGATTTTCATTTTGGAACGCGCGCCGTCAATTTAGGCCGGGTGTCACACAGATCCGCCATAGTTTTGCTTAGCAAGCGGTTTATACACACGCAAGCAAATGCGGTATATACACACGCATGCGGGGTTGGGGTGGGAACACCATCCTTCCTACCTGACGCTTTTTGGCAGGGCCCCTTACCATGTGCACCCACTATCGGGAAAGCCAATCAGAACATGCCAGCTCAAAGATGCCATTGCAATACGACTTTTGTAAGTGCACAAATGGCAAATCACCATTGGTCGTCGATGACGAGCGAGCGACAAGTTGAATTGTTGAAGTTTTATATTCATATATTGTTCCCTTTTCGAAATGAACTTGGTTTTCACATAGGGACAGGGTACGGGCGCTGGGAACTTGACAAACTTTTCCGATGACTGCATGTCACGGCTGCGTCTATCGCGTGAGACAGTGACCACAATGAACGTCGCCGGCAGCAGACGGTGAACACATGTCACATCGACATCGCGGACACCATTGCCGCTGCCGCTGCCGATGCCGTTGCGTGACTGCTTACTCGTTACTGTGACACTCGTTCTTCGTTGACCCATCCCAATCCGCAATTGCATCGTAAAATTCTTCAGCTACAGAACGCAATTTCTTCAACGTTCCGCCGCCTCATGGGGCGAACGGTGCTGTGACTGCTGTGATACACGCAGGGATTTCCAAAGTGCTCGGCTACTTTTATTTTACAGTTCGCCTATCATAATGTGTAAACTTATGATACTATGTGTGCGCAGGTCATGTCGCAGGTATCCGATTGCGAGGAGGGACGCGCGCTCTTGAGATGTGGAAGTCGAGGTTGGCGAATGCCAACCTTGCTTGGGATGAAACCCAACCATATCGAACTTATCGTATATATTTCACGTTTGCATCCTTGGCATCTATGCAAAGTATGAGGAGCATTGAGTAGACATAAGTCTTAGGCTGTTTTGGTTTTGGGTTCATGGCGCATTCGTGACCTCTTGGGGTGTGGAAGTCGAGGTTGGTCTAAACCAACCTTGCTTGGGATGAAACCCAACCACATCGAACTTATCTCATCGGTACATTTTTGTCAATGAACCTGTAAGGTTTAAGCCTCAAACGGCTAGGACAAGTTCGTAGGCTGATTTTGGTTTCCATGATTTATTACGACCCCAAAAAACAAAATCAGCCATCGCCTTAACGTTCTCGAAAGACCTTCAAACTTGTAATACATATTACTTAACTAAGATAGGTGCGATAAGATAATCCGATGTGGTTGGGTTTCATCCCAAGCAAGGTTGGTTTAGACCAACCTCGACTTCCACACCCCAAGAGGTCGCGAACGCGCCATGAACCAAAAACCAAAACAGCCTAGGACTTATTCTCACTCAATGCTCCTCATACTTTGCATAGATGCCAAGGATGCAAACGTGAAATATGTATATCTTAATACGATACGTTCGATATGGTTGGGTTTCATCCCAAGCAAGGTTGGCATTCGCCAACCTCGACTTCCACATCTCAAGAGCGCGCGTCCCTCCTCGCAATCGGATACCTGCGACATGACCTGCGCACACTTAATATCATAAGTTTACACATTATGATAAGCGAACTGAAAAATAAAAGTAGCCGAGCACTTTGGAAATCCCTGCGTGTATCACAGCAGTCACAGCACCGTTCGCCCCATGAGGCGGCGGAACGTTGAAGAAATTGCGTACTGTAGCTGAAGAATTTTACGATGCAATTGCGGATTGGGATGGGTCAACGAAGAACGAGTGTCACAGTAACGAGTACTGTAAGCAGTCACACAACGGCATCGGCAGCGGCAATGGTGTCCGCGATGTCGATGTGACATGTGTTCACCGTCTGCTGCCGGCGACGTTCATTGTGGTCACTGTCTCACGCGATAGACGCAGCCGTGACATGCAGTCATCGGAAAAGTTTGTCAAGTTCCCAGCGCCCGTGTCACCCTGTCCGTTTCACATACTATAAATATAAAATACCTGTGTCGTAGTATATCGTAATACATCGTAATACATTGGTGGCATTCTTATTGTAAATTTATATACTTCTCCAGACTATCCTCTTTCGAGCAACTGCGATTCTTCAGACGTAGACGGCTAAAGGTGATCGCAGTATATTCATTGTCAGCTCTGGAAATACTGCTTTCTCCGTGTTGCTCAGTACATATATAGTCTCCGGAAATTGCTAGAAGCAATTGTTGAGAGCCGAAAGAGCATTCGGAAGAAGTCTGGATCCCCGGGGACCTCGGGAAGTTCCATGTCTCCGCTGGAAGATCCTTCTCAGGTGCGCTATGCAAGGCTTCGCTTGAGTTTTAGAAATATTCGAAAGACAGCTTGCGTTGACAAGGTTTTATTTGCGATCACTCAGTGAGTGGGCACATAAAGAGTCTTTTTTGTGGAAGGCTGAGTCTTCTACTGTCAGAATCACTTTGAATAGTCTTTTGGCCTACATGTAATTACGATTGTGAGTCTAAGTATTGGGAGTACATTATGATCCGAATACGATTGCTTCTCAGGCCTGTTGTAGGTCAAGGCCTCACACTAACTTTGAAATAGCCCGCGCATCTCGAAAAGATGTCTTTCAAACCTATTTCAAGGTTACTATCGGTTCTTTTCAGAAATGGTACTCCTTTCATTGAATTCCGGAGGAGGGCGATTTTACTGAAGGCCAATCACCCAGACTTACCGTTGCGGAGTGTGTCCTCGTTCATGCTTCGCGCCTCAGGACTGTGAGCATTACCTTCGTACAGGATATTGCCGATACGGTGCCCAATGCAGATACCGCCACCCGACCCGGACTGTTCTGCAACCTGCACAGGTGCGTCGCTATAGCCTGCCACTCACAGCACTCTCAAGTTTTTCACTGATAGGAGAAGAATGAAGTTCACAGTCTGGTAGTTACAACGTTACTCAGCATCTTCGTTTTCTGAGACTATTCGAGAGTGTCCGCCATTGAAAGCACTTAAGTTAATGTGTGTGGCGATTCCCCGTTCAGGCTCCGCAATCTCCGAAAGCGTGCCATGCCAATGGAAACAAAACAGCGGTCGCAAGTAGCCAGCGGACAAGTAATTCGTCAGCTCCGAGTACAGTTCCGCCGATTATTATTCCTGTCAACTCAGCTAACCTCCCTCTTCGTCCAGTAACTCCCTCGCAGCGTCCCAACTTCCACCTAGCCTTTTCAGAATAGGAACATACCGGTGATATAACAATCGCCGTCACTAGGTGTCCTTGTTGCCAAGACACTTCAAAGAGTTCTACTGAGTTTCTAGTACTAGCAATAGAAAAACTCAAAAGCCTTTGGCAGGTCGCTGGGTTTCCTTAGAAGTTGCTGTTAGTATTTGATCTACGTCGGGAGTTGTAACTATACAGGGAGTGCCCGAGTGCAACTTCTTTCTTCGTACTGGGACTTGCAAGTATGGAGTATCCTGCAAGTTTCACCATCCTGAAAGTCCGCCGCTGGTTGAGGCTGCCACCACCACATATGTAGCTGTGATGCCACATCAGGTTCAACTTGGACCTTCAGGGGTGCGTACCTGAGTCTTCACCTGCAAGGTCCTATGACATGTTCCCGTGGATTGCGTATGAAAATAGAAGCAAACAGCGCCAGTTACTCTGCAAGGTGCTGGTAATTATGCAACCGTGCTCACCCGCCGGGGTTGCCAGCGGCTCTAAGGATCGATACCTCCGGGCAGAAAAAAATGTTTTCTGTGCATTGTATTTCAGACGTTAACGCCTTCGGAGTTGTTGAAGCACAGCTTGAGTTGCCACACCACAATGAGCATGCAGTGGTGCTTTCAGATTCAAACAATCGTATCTATCTGATCAGATGGCAACTAGTTGCAAGATGCCAGAAATCCAAATCCTTGCAGCCTTGTTTTGGAAAGATGTACCAGCAGGAAGTCTTCTGTGTCGAAGTTGATACGCTTTTCTGAATCAATTACATTTTTATGGACATCTGATCATGGGCGAAAGTAAAATTATGTCGTCTTGCAGATCAGAACTTCACCTGCCTCTGAGATTGGAAGCACTAATCATAGTGCTGCATCTTACAAATCCCGAGTGATCCCCGGTGGCAGGTGCTTGATGTACATTCTTATAGTAACGCGCCTCGACCACCCTGGAATAGTGATCTGCAATACCATTTTGGTGGCTTGCAGCATTCTTTTCAGGTGATTCTCCTTCGGCATGATCCCATATAAGAGCTAGTTGATGCTTATTGGCAGTCTTGCAGCAAGATCTAGTCTAATATGACAGTATACCAAGTGTTTGATCTTCGCTACAGAAGAAAAGCAGAAGGCTGGAGTGCACATCAGCACGGCTGTAAAATATGTTAGTGGCTTGACGCTGCTATTTACCCTCCAACCTTGGGTTTCGCCTCAGCCATTGAACATACAGGCTACTACAGTATCTACTAACACATTTCTACACCGCAGTGTCACCAAAGTGATCGGTATTGGTGTGTAATGGGTGTTCCAATTATCCAACGATGGGCACTGATCCATTGAACAGTCAGGATAAGTTGCGGCAGTGTTAACTTTACTTTGTGTCTGTTGGGGATGTTAACTTGCAGCCTCAGAGTATAAATGGTGTAAGTGCTTCTGGTGCTATCCCGCAAGAGAATGCGCAGCTGCAAACAGGTAATTTGGTCACGTTAAGTAGTAATAATTCCAGATGTAACCTTTAAGACAGCCGCTGGGGCACTGCATCAGGCATCAGATACACTACAGCAGGACGTAGGGCCGCGTATCGACAGCCGCTGGGGCACTGCATCAGATACACAACAGCAGGACGCAGGGCCGCATATTGACGGGCCGCTGAGGCATGCACTGCATCAGGCATCAGATACACAACAGCAGGACGCAGGGCCATATATCGACAGCCGCTGGGGCACTGCATCAGGCATCAGATACACTACAGCAGGACGTAGGGCCGCGTATCGACAGCCGCTGGGGCACTGCATCAGATACACAACAGCAGGACGCAGGGCCGCATATTGACGGGCCGCTGAGGCATGCACTGCATCAGGCATCAGATACACAACAGCAGGACGCAGGGCCATATATCGACAGCCGCTGGGGCACTGCATCAGATACTCAACAGTTTACAACTAGGACACTCCGGTGTTTGATCTTGATAAAAGCCACTGGGTATCTAGCTAGCTCCATTCTACTTCTTTAAAGTGTGTTGCATTCTATGCAAGCTTATGATCATGTCTTCATGATGTTCATGAACCATGTTCAACTGAGGTTGTATGCACGCTACATGAAAAGTCAAATTCCCAGTGCCACCAAAGCAAAGCACATAATCCAAATACATGGTGAAAAAGAAGATTGCTTTGCAAGTTTTCAGGTTCACTGTATGACATGCCTAAGTTAAGACGGAAGTATCCCAACACTGTGACGGGGTGAGTTCATACTTTGTTAAATGTCACAGTTCATATGCAACACGGTCAGTTTGGCGAACTTCCAGTACGCTTCGGTCAAAAGGACTGCTCATTCTATTTGAAAACTGGCCACTGCAAGTTTGGTCCATCTTGTAAATACAATCATCCCCAGGTGCGTGGAAACAGCTCATTGAGCTTGAGTCACTGCCTCTTGCTTCAAGACTTCGGTATGCATGCTTCACTTGTGTAACCATTTTCTTTTCAAGCATATTTCGATTCCCTTTAGGCCTAGAAGGTCACTAACCAGCTAGCTTTGGGAACTATGCCAGATTCTCTGAGAAAATTGCATGGACTTGACTTCTGCACGAAAGAATTGTACCCACTTCCTCACGTGCTCCTACTGCTGTCTTCCTCAGTGCCATGGGCATGGAATGACAAAACTGCCTGTAACTCAGTAGAATTACAGGAAGGACCTTACATTATTGTGTTATCATGTTTGTTTGTTTGTTATCCCTTTCTCCAGGATCGCCAGAGTGCTGCTGAACTTGCTGGGATCGTATCGTGCAAATTCAATGGGACTGGTCTGCCCTTGCGACAGGTATCAAGTACTTGCGACCATTGCTGTGGTTGTCTATTATATCTGCTGGCCTTGTGCAGCTGAGAGTTCCAGCTTTTTCTTCTTCTTTTCATCTGTTCATTCATCCACCAACGAGCTTGCAAAACTATCCATTACTTGCTTGCCTGTATCAGCGAAGTTATTATTATTGCCCCGGGCTCGTGGTTGCAATTCAATTTCTTGCTATAAACACAAAATCATATGGTATGTTTCACTGACACGGACTAGGGATTGTGGGTGCTATTCAGGGCTGTGAGCCATGTCCATACTACCTCAGAACTGGAAGCTGCCGTTTCGGGCCAACATGCAAATTTGACCATCCTGACCTTTCAGCAGCAGGCTACATGCCATGTCTGACCAATGACCCAGCTGTGATTTCTGCTGTATCGTGGGGCCGAAATATGCCGGTGCTGCAGTGCGAAAACATGTACATGAAGAGTCAAGCGATGGCCACACCACCCACTTGGATGGCGGCAGGTCCAAATGCCTGCATGATTCCCGTGGAACAGCAAGCTACGCACAGTCATTTAACTCTCCCAAAATTTGCCGGCTACCCCCCCTCAGGACTGGCTGTTCAAACCATGATAAGTGCACGTAGCACCCCAGTGCCAGCGCATGCCGCCCTCGTGGCTGGCAGAGGACAGTCAGTACAAATCCCGGCATATCCCTTTTCAGCCACCACGCAGGGCCAATCCGCTGTGGCCGCACTTCCCCCTGATACCGGGCAGCAACGGCAGCCCCACGTGGCCTTCCCGAATTCAAGTCAACAGCAACCTCTCACCATTAGCAGCGAAAGGTGCGTACTCTGGCATGGCTATTCCCATCTCCAATATATATCCATGATGACACATGGCAAAATTTCCATCTGAAGTTATGCGGTCACACTCCAATCAATTGTCCAATTTGATGGCGGCGCGGCACAATAAGCACACTGCAACACATGCTGGCCAGTCGCGGTCGCAGTTGACGCCTTAAGGCTCGCGCATTCCGCCGACTCTCAGCCTCTCACCCGTTGTGGTTGTGCATGCCGCAAACCACGGGGAGGGTCACTGCGGGTAGATTGGGTGCTCGGCAGGCTGCAGGTAGGCAAGCTGACCTTTGCAGTTCTCAGCAAAGACTAGAAAATTCACTCTGAGACTCCGAGGAGGGAGCGAGGATGTATCACAACTCCATTATTAGTATACAATGAAGTGTGGTGAGAGTCCGAGAGAGTCTGAGAGAGTTCGAGTGAGTCCGAGAGAGAGTCCGAGAGAGAGAGTCCGAGAGAGTCCGAGGAGTCCGAGTCCGAGGGTCCCGAGTCCGAGTCCGAGCGAGTCCGAGAGGGTCCCAGGAGTCCGAGAGGGTCCGAGAGGGTCCGAGAGAGTCCAAAGAGTCCCAGAGGGTCCGAGAGGTCCGAGTGAGTCCGAGAGAGTCCGAGAGGGTCTGAGAGAGTCCGAAAGAGTCCGCGAGAGTCCGAGAGGGTCCCAGAGAGAGTCCCAGAGAGTCCCAGAGAGTCCGAAAGAGTCCCAGAGAGTCCCAGAGAGTCCCAGAGAGTCCGAGAGAGTCTGAGAGAGTCCGAATGTTCTAAGTCAAGACAGGGAGGGTGCATGTCTTCAATTCGCAACAACATCGACTTTGCATCCGGCTCTCAAGGTGCGGGCTGAGATGGCAGCCAGTAGACTCTGGTGCCGAGGGTCCACTGGGTGTTTGGGATAATCACGCACGGTCTGAGCAGGTGACTCAGTCATCCTTCAACCAGAGAGCGGACTCAGGCCACAGTCAGATATGTGCACAGGGTCTCCATCTCGACCTAACCTTCGTCTCCAGGAAATTAGGGTGGTGTGTGTGGCTTATCCTTAGACCGACTCCGTCCTTTGGCACCATATAGCCACAGAAGACCGGCTGCACTATGTACTCACCAGTGTCGACATCGGATCCTGTCCGACCTTGCCAAGTTAGCTTGGCATCTTTCCCTTGTAATCGGTGTCGGGGTCGGTGCAGGCCTTCGGCCTGCACTTGTAGTCGGTGTAGGGGTCGGTGCAGGCCACTTGTAATCAAAAGGGTCGGTGCAGACCTTCGCCTGTACTTGTAATCGTGTCGGTCGCAGCAGGGGCCTCGCCCAGACGAACCGGTGTCGGGCCGGTGAGACAAATTGCTCAGGACATTCGCAGGAACTGCAAAGTTGAGGAATGTTCGGGGTTTCTTTGCAGCCAGGAATCCTTCTGTTTGGACATTTTGGAGCTCGGACTTGGACTCTTCACACAGTTCTTCTCGTAGTAGCATTTATGGACAGTCTGTCTATGTCTCTGGTGGGCCAGACCTGTGAGGAGGTGCGAGAGTGGATAGCCAGCACGGGTTCCAGGATAGCCAGCACGGGCCTCACCGGCCCAACACCTCCAAGAGCACGCCGCGCCCACCAGAGACATAGACAGACTGCCCATAAATGCTACTACGAGAAGAACTGTCTGAAGAGTCCAAGTCCGAGCTCCAAAATGTCCAAACAGAAGGATTCCTGGCTGCAAAGAAACCCCGAACATTCCTCAACTTTGCAGTTCCTGCGAATGTCCTGAGCAATTTGTCTCTGACCCGCTATTCGCCTCCTGTCTAGCATCGAAACATTCGCTGCCAAGTCCTCCGAGGCTCGGCTGTATGTGCAGCCCGAAAGCTCGCGCTCCATGCAACGCGGCCATGATGAGCTTCTGCCCCTGGAATGACATGAAAGTCGGGGTTGACCACGTCGCTGAGATGATCTCTGGACCGAGTCGGTCCTGTCTCCTCTCTGCGCACTCCTCGAGGAGCTTCTTTGCCCGCGTACCCAAGTGATCCCCTTTCATGATCTTCCGCCTCCAATACAACTTACTTGGAGGTTGGGGTCGACCACTTCGCTGAGATGATCTCGAGCCGGTCCTGCCTCCTCTCGGCGCACTCCTGCTCCAAGAACGTCGTTGCCTGCGCACCCAAGCCCCCCAAATCCTTCACCGCAAACGGCCATATAGGCCAACCTTCCATCGCTCCTCCACACCTACCATGTGTAGTGGCACACTGCACGCCCGCCCCACGAAAGATGAGGCGCACGGGAAGCCAACCACCACGTCCATGATCAGGTGCCGCCCCCGCCGTTCATGGTTCAGCACCTTGATGTCCGCCTCCACCGTTGCGAATAGCTATGGTGATACACGTGGGTCTTCTTCATGGAAGCTGGATCAAACATCTTGCGTAGCATCTCCACCAGCACGTCCTGAACTGCATCGTGTCGGCAGGTGAACATCCCCCAGCGATTACACACCAGATAGTGGTTGCCGAACTGATCGACCGCCCTTCACACCCGCCGAACTGATCGACCGCCCTTCACACCCGCCGAACTGATCGACCGCCCGGTGCCCTCCGCAGAGCCCTCTTCCGCACCAATATATAGGTGTGTGATACCCAGCTACAAGCACAGAGAAATATACGATGCGATGAGCTTGAGGCGAAATCCCCCATCCTCCGGCAGAGCATTGAGGTGCAACGTGGCATCACCACGGGAGAGGCTAGGCCACGTGGTGCGGACGGTGGAGTTCATGGTGTCAAACAGACGAAGCCAGTTGGAACCATTAATAATTAGTTAGCTCCTTGTGACTCGCCGCCCGAAGCTCACCGAAACTCCCCCAAGCAGGTGCCTCGCTCTTCAGGCATCTGTACCGCCTCTGACATCGTGACACCTCTGTGCTCATCCGCCTCCGCCGCTTGGACCCGCTCTCTTGCACTCCACCTCGAGGGAGTCCCTCCCTCCAACTGATCCCGCAACTGAAGCGCTGCCTATCTGTTGCACAGCCTCAAATACACTCATGCGATAAAAGAGCTGAGTGGCGTTGCAATGCGGGGCGCCGTGTTACTCTGCACGAGCACGACCTCCTCCATGATATCCACTTCTCCGTTCGAATAATAAATCACATCGCGGGGATGAGAGACGGCCCGAGCACTGCGCACTCACATTTCATCGGGCAGTTGTACCTGTAGGAAGGGTTTTGCTCGATGTGCAGTTTGTCTTGTCATCATCCAAGTAGCATGTTTGGGGGTCTAGTTCTTGAGAGTCGCCGGCTTCTGCAGAAACGGGTTCCTCTGAATGAAGGAATCATGGTCTAGCGCCCGCCATCGCTCCAGGTCTGAGTCAACGCGCTCGGACAAGTCATCAGCATCCACTGCCACTGACCTCTCGAGTCTTCCTATCTCCACAGTTCCGAAGAGCGTTAGTTGCTATCGAGTCCTCCCGCAGCTGTTATTGCTGTAGGATTTGCTGCTGCTGCTGAAGCAGCAGTACCTTATGAGTCATCTTCTGGGGCTATGCCGTCGCATCAGGAGAGTGTGCCATTGGTGTTTCACACTTGGGCCTGCTGCTGCTGGTTTCGGGATCTGGGAGAGGGGGGAGATCAGATAGGGAGGTCCAGATCATGTTGCCTTCGGACTGGTCTCCCGCTCTCCCTTAGTGCTTTTCTTGACTTCCGTACTCTACTGAATATCTCAGGTGAACGTAAGTTTTTCAGGAAGTAAGCCTGCAGTGCGTCTCATCACAGACTGCAAGCAACAGTGCAGAATGGCCAAGCCAGGTTGTAGCCATCTGGACTACTTTGCAGTGGCTGGCAATTGCATTTGACATCCAGTCTCGTCGAGTTAAGCAGGAGTCGCGGATTCTCATCTGCTTCCAGAATATTCCTTTTGTTCTCCAATTTAAACATTCCTAGCTGACTAAGAATGTTCAAAGGTGATGAACCGATCTGCTATCATAATCAAACCATCACTTTTGCAAAATCGCCTTATCTGTCAGGCACCTTACTCAACTTGTACATTTGCTCGCTGCATGTTTTGAGCTCATTCCAGGTGAGATGCTTATATGATGAACTACCAACAGCGGAGCTCTGGTGGCAGTTTTGCAGAGTCCTGATGATGACTTGCCGGAGTGCTGGTGGTGTGCGCTGTTTGCTCCCAGCATCTCTTCTCTCTGCGTAGTGGGTGGGTGTTCTTTGCGCTCTCGGTTGCACAGGTCATTTCTCCTCTGGGTTGATGATTTGCTGTCTTTGGTGGTGTGTGCGTCTCGCGACATACGTGCGCTGTGTACAGCAAATCACGTAACACTTTGAAAAGTGATGGGAGAATGCGGGGGGGATTGGTGGTATTGGTGGTTTCAGCCTCGACTTGGCAATGGAACAGCTCAGCTTGAGTACAGGAAGACATTTCGAACAGCAGTATGAAGTCCAGTATGTATTGGTGCCAACCTCAACGGCAATGATTCCTGCGGATGCTGCGAATACAAACGGCGCTCCCATTGCCTTCCAAATGAGCCCCCATGCAAGTGGTGTCGGAAGTATCCCCACTAGTTCTGCCCCCACCCCCTCTGCGACGAATGAAACAACCAGATTGGCTGCTCACATGCCCGCAATGTCTGCAGCGGCGACTGTGAATACGCCTGAAGAGCGCGCGGTCATGGCAACTCCTTCAGTCAGCAATACACAGCAGCCTATTGTTCAGACAGAGAAGTCAGAACAGGCAGTTGCAACTGCTGTCAACGCAGCTTCTCATCCTGAATCACCGCAATTGATACCTCAGCTGTACCCACCTGGAATCTCTGTTCAGCAAGTTGCTATGCACAGTACTCTCCCAACGCACATGCAGGCCCCCAGTTCCCATTTGCCACATCTTCCACTGCACCCCATGCCAACTACCACCGAATATTTTACACATCCTACCTTCCTGACGCCACCTCTCAGCTGCGCTCCTGCCGCAGGTGGCTCTGGCTCTTCCCCAGCTCGCCATCCCCAAGTCTTCACGTCCCATCCAGGAATCCACGGACCCGTCGTTATGCTTGCTTCTTCACAAATAGCGAATCTGCCAGAGATGCCCATTAATAAGCCTGTGGCTTCTGAAGTGATGGGTCTTGGAACACCCAGAGCCAATGAATCTGCACCTAGCTAGTGCATGAGCTTACAAAGGATTGTGATGAGACAGGCGACAGTGCTGCGTTTTGCCGTATAATCGAAGCCACTGAAAGTCTAGGAATCAACCGTCATCATCGGTCTGAATTGCCGGGCTATGACTGAAATAATATTTTACATCGTAGTGACGACGATAATATGTTCATATAGTACATATTCTGTTGTATCTTACCACAACAAGAGCACGAAATTTAAGAACAATTGTGTATAGAACAAATTAGACATGCATAAATTCAGAAGCAAGGAGAAAAGAACCTCAATGCCCAATTGTTAGGAGATTGTGCACTCAAGCTGAGCACCATGACGTGAAAGGACTGTCGAGGATTATGGATACTGTCGTACTAAAATGTCAATCATGGCTCGGGAAAACATGAAGTCTAAGAGCAGGGCTGTCTTACCGTGCATGCAGGTAAAGCGTCCTACATTTGAGACATTGTGAGCATATGATCACATCTGATGGTAGCAAACATATGAGAAATCTTCTAAGAAAACTGTCACTTGAAAATGTAGATGCCACTGTTTGTTATTGTGACGTCCGTGAGTTGAATATTTATTTGCAAACTACAAATCACCATGTGAGCTGCAGGGCTAGTAGGCAATCACGTCATGGTTCGGTCGTGCGTGTGTGTGTTGGTGTGTGAGTCTTCTCACTCACACTCCCAAGATGTACCAGGCACACTCCTGATAACTTAAACATATTTCTTTCCTTTATTTTCTTCTTTATTTTCTTTCTTTCTTTCTTTTTATATTTTCTGCTGTTTTTGGTGTGTAATATTAACTTTACAGTCTTACATTCCACTGTTTTATTTCATGACAAACACTGGCTGCCTAGCCTAGTATTACAATCACTTTTCCGATATATGTATGGTCTCGAACCTACTACAACATATCCTTATGTTCAGTCTTGGCGCCATGCCTAATCCTAACATGTAAAACTTGCTCATTCCTTAATTCATTCGATCAACAGTAACTGAGGTTCACTTTTCCCAAGCTTCCCCTTTCATCATGTTGCTCTTTAACTCACTAGCAGGATTCCTAGATTGACATCTGTCATCGGCCAATTACCAGCAGCCCATGCCTGATTCTGTTACTCCTCCACCAATCATCAGGCAGACCATGATACTTGTATTGCCATTGCAGATATTCTCCTGGAATCTACCATGAATCATTTCATTACAGATCTTCTCCGGAAATCTGCTTTGTCATCGATTATTTTCCCCACTCGCTCACTTATGTGAATATCCGATAACTCCCCATTATTCGCGAGTGGGGCATGCACGCGCGGGGCATGCACGCCTCGGGGCATACCCATGGGGCATACGCCTCGGGGCATACCCATGGGGCATACGCCTCGGGGCATACGCCTCGGGGCATACCCATGGGGCATACGCCTCGGGGCATACCCATGGGGCATACGCCTTGAGGCATAGCCCTGAGCTGTCCGTGCCTCCCGGTACAACTCCTCCCCCCTCAAGAGCGGCCTATCTCCCGATGCCGCTCCCGGTGTCGTCAGGTATCAAACTCCCCGAACTGAAGATGGTGGAAGAGATGACGCAACAGCGGAGCCGGTACTGGGTACACGGCGTGAGCATCTCGCGCTCCTGGTTGCTGTGAAGACGATGGTCCAAGCTGAGCAGTTTCAGGGTGCCCTCCGGTGGCCCATTTGCATGCGCAAGGTGTCCGCGAGGTGCACTCCAGCAATGGCGTTGGTGGAGGTGAGCTAGTCCAGATACACGTTGGTTTACGATATCGCTCCCCATACTTACAGTAGGTGCAAAAAAGAGGCTGTGGCAGTTCACGAACCACTGACCGCAACCGCAGTGCATTCGGGTATCTTCCTTCAGGATTTTCAAGAAACCAGTGCTTGGGCTTCAGGTACTCAATAGCATCCAGGGTGTATTTCACACTCTTGTCTGCCCCTTCCAGATCAGGAGGTCCTCCCGTAGTGCGCGCCGGACTGTACTGGGTACATGGAGGGTTGGCCCAGATGACATCAAAGAATCCCGGTGGGTACTGAGTGGGGTCCCAGTCCTCCATTGATGCGAGATGGTCGGGTTGCCATCGTGGGTCGTTGTCGAGCGTAACCACCGAGGCAGACGGAAAGCACTTTACAAACTCTCTTTCCACCGATCCGGTTCCGCTGAACAACACCAAGATTCTCACTGGCCGGGTCTTTCGCTCTTCAAGGTCGGTGATCACCACTAGCTCTCCGTTCTCCAAGATTTCCACCCGCTCCCACGGCAGACAGAAGTCTTCCGGTGGAGAATCCACTTCCGGGACGTCACATTGATGTTCCATTAGCTGGGATAAAGTGACACCAAGGTGAACGGGCTGTCGCTGTTGACGTTGACGTCGGCCATGCTCAACGGACTTCAGCATGTCCGCCTGCATGCCCAACCGCCGTGCCTCGAACTCCTTGAGCTGCTGATTCTCCCCGCCTCTGTCCATCTTGTCTCTGGAGCGCCACTGGTCGTGAGCTGCCGAGTAGCCCGTCCAGCGTACCTTCCATTCCTCCACTGACTTACCCTTGACCATGCGTACACGATACGCTAGAATTTTGTCCACGTGAGCTTCCGCTTGCCCATCTACCATTACCGGGTCAGGTACAGGCAGTTGTGCTCGAGATGCAAACTCATCCATGCCGGAAACGTATGGCTTCAGGCGGTGCTGTGCGAACACGTCGTGAATGCGCCAATGCGGTGGTAGAGCCAACCGATAAGCCACCGGTGCCCCGCGGTCCGCCTCCGCCGGCTCCGCCTGCAAATCGCTGTAGAAGCACTCCACGACAGTTACAGGTCCGTGCCAACGCTTGCCGAGCTTCCGGCACATCGCACGGTCCATCACCTTCTCCGTCGGGTGACGAGCCTCGATCCATACCAGATCCCCCACTGCGTACCTATGCTGCTTGTGACGCCGGTCGAACTGCTCCCGCTGGCGCTGCTGAGCCAACTCAAGGCGGCCACGCGCGTCCCGCAACTGCGACGAAAACTTCACAGCCATCTCATGGGCGGTACCCACCCCCCCTTTTCGTCGCGCAGAGTCAGGGAGAGTCGCAGCTTCCAGGAACAGGTCCAGCTGAGACATCGGAGACACCCCGTAGCATAGCTCAAAGGGAGTGAATCCTGTGACGTCACTGCGCGAGTCGTTGATAGCAAACTCCACATTTGTCATGTAGAGGTCCCAGTCATCCGGATTGGCACCCACGAACGAGCGCAACATGTCCTCGACCACCCTGTTGGTGTGCTCCGCCTGCCCGTCTGAACGAGGGTTGTACGGAGTGGTAGAAGCCACCCGCACCCCCATAAGTCTCATTAGCTCACGCCAGAACGAGTCTTGGAACCTGGGGGCACGGTCACATACAATCTTCATGGGGGCTCCATGTTGCCTCCAGACCACGTCGAAGTAGATGCGGGCCACCGTCTGCGCAGAGCTGTCCCCAAAATTCTAGGGCACAAGGTGTACCATTTTGCTCAGCTTGCACGTAAAGGTGACAAAGGCGTCATTCCCCTGGGCGGTGAGCGGCAATCCTGTAACGAAGTCCACGCTCACATCTTGCCAGTTACGTTGAGGAATAGCGTGCGGATTCAACAATCCGTCAGGGTAGGATGCCCGGGGACGAACCGCTTGACACGTAGGACATGAGGCCACCCATCCTGCCACGTCTTCGGAGGTATTTTTCCACCAGAACCTGCGTAGAACTCTTTCCAGCGTCTTTTCCCGGCCAGTGTGACCTGCAGTGGTGGAGTCGTGGGCATCCTTGAAGACTACCTCTCGCTAGGGAGAGTCTTCGCCGAGGACCAACTGGTACCGTCCCGCGGCTACACGCCACAGTACGTTCCCGACGATGCGGAAGTCCCTCGTGGCATGGTGCGGGGCCGCAAGGATGTCATCCCGCAGCTGTTGAAGAGGGCCGGCACGTGCGTACTCATCGTGCAGGGACTCCAGGAATGTAACGTCCGTGGGGAGGCTCGAAGCATCGCGGGTCTTAGCAGCCTTACCCTGTCGCACTATCGGAGGCGCCACTCGGGGATGCCGCACTTTTGGCGCTAGCTGCCGGGTAGGGGGAGCATGCACCACCAGCACGGGCCACGGAAGGTCGTGGAGTACACCGCCAGGAGTCTCGAACAGCTGGGTGGGTACTCCTCGTTCGTCATGAGTAGGTATCACTTCCACCAGCCTCATACCAGCCATCCTGAAGAGTCGCCTCCATTGAGGCATGCGAGCCTGGATGTCCGGTAGAAGGAACACTGCCGAGGTATGCGCGGGGTCTTGCCGCCATTCATCCACATACTTGCGCAACACTGCCTCGATGGAGATATGACCGCTGGAGTATGGGGATTACACCAGACGTGCTTTCCCCTCCACTGCTGTCGCAGACAATCAGTCCAGCATGCGTCTACTTGACGGTTCCGTCCACCCAGGTCACAACACGCGTCAACATCGAAGCTGCCAAACTGTCGTTGGAGGCGCTCAAAGACCTCCTTGCGCACCTTCCAATCCTGCCGATCGGCTGGCTGTTTGGTGGCTCGACCAGACGGCTGAGCTGGCTGCTTAGGACCTCGGAAATCCGTAGCAGGCGGTGTCGAGGTTTTCGGCTTGGTGGAAGGAGTCGTCGTAGCAGTGGTTTGTCGCAGCCGAGCACTACGGCGCAACACTGGATCGGTTCCCGGGGTGCTCGCTTCCTGCCAGCGCTTCCCAGATTCGGACAAATCAGTGAAGTAGTCGGTGGGAGCTCGCAGCATTAGTTCCTCTCCAGCGGGTGCACACTTAGGCGAGCTAGTTGCATGCTCAGGCTGGCACGTTGCATGCCCCGCATGCCCCGCATGCCCCGCATGCCCCAGCGTATGCCCCGGGGCATGCCCCACTGCATGCCCCACTGAGCTGGCCGCATGCTCAGTCGGCCGTGTTGCATGCCCCGCATGCCCCGCATGCCCCGCATGCCCCGCATGCCCCGCATGCTCCGGGGCATGCCCCACTGCATGCCCCACTGAGCTGGTTGCATGCTCAGCCGGCTGTGTCGCATGCCCCGCATGCCCCGTATGCCCCGGCGCATGCCCCGCTGCATGCCCCGCTGAGCTGGCAGCATGCTCGGCCGAGCCGGTTGCGTGACAGGGCGCGCTACCAGCCTGGAGCAGGCTCTCCAGGGCCCGCTCCGCCACCTGAAGTGTCTCCACGCCATCCATCCATGATTCCATGGTAGCCACCCATCCTGGTACAGGAGTTGGCGGGTGGTCTTCAAAGATCTCGTCGGCATCCAGCACGGAGAGTGGGTCCTTGGGGAGGTCCGTCTCCTTGTCCACGACACCGGCCTCCTTGAGCCCTTCTCGCGGGTCCTTGGTCACGTAGTCAGGTCGGCGAGATAACGCATCGGGGACCAGAAGAAGAGCTCCCTTGACGTACTCCATTCGTGGGACACCAACTTCCACCAGGTCCATGTACCACCGTGCCTGGCGTCGGCTAAGCTCTCGTCCCGGGGACATTAGCCATTCTAGGGGGCGATGGTCACCTTGTAACCGGAAGTCGGAGGAGAACAGGTAGTGCCTCCAGGTGACGGTGGTGCAATGGTGCAACGCGCAGAGCTCCCTTTCGCCGGTGTGGTAATTCTGTTCCGCCGCGGAAAACTGCCGACTGTCGTAGGCTATCACCCTCATACCGTCACCCGTATCTTGCATGAGTACGCCTCCCAAAGCAACTCCACTTGCATCCGTTTGTACCAAAAACGGCGCTGACCCATCCGCGGCTGCCTTCATGTCAGGCAATGCCAATACAGGGGCTGAGGAGAGTGCGGTCTTCAACTCGTCGAAGGCCCATTGCTGGAGTTCTCCCCATTGCCACGGTACGTCGGTCTTGGTGAGCGAGGTCAAGGGTTGGGCAATCTCTGAGAACCGGTGTACGAACCGGCGGTAGTACCCCGCTAGCCCCAGGAACTGTCTGACGTGGGTTACCGTCTCCAGCTTCGGCCAGTCCTTGATGGAGGACACCTTGTCATGCTGAGGCTGGCATCCTTCGGCGGAGAGAGTGTGGCCCAAGAACCGTAGGGACTCCTTCAACATTTGCGCCTTGGAGGCCTTCAGATATACCCCTTTTTCTCGACAAGTGTCCAAGAACTGACGTACGTGGTCGTAGTGTTCCTCCACCGTGCGCGAGAAGACGGCCACATCGTCGATGAAGATTCGTACAAAGGGGAGATGACCGAGTGCACGCTGCATTCGCCGTTGATATTGAGAGGGAGAGTTCTGCAGGCCCTGGGGCATCACCAACCATTCATAGGCCCCCATCTGGGTGGTGAAGGCGGTCTTCTCCACGTCCTCCTCGGCCATCGGCACTTGCCAGAATCCGTCCACCGCGTCAAAGGAGGAGAAGAACGCTGCCCCTTGCATCTCGTCAAACATCAGTTGGATGTCCGGTAGTGGGTACCGGTCCCGCACCGTCTGCTGGTTCAATTGTCGGTAATCCACCACCAGACGTAATGTCTTCGGGTCACCAGGCTTGGGTACCATCAGACATGGGGCGGCATACGGGCTTGACGACGGCCGGATGTAACCCTTCTTCATGAGCTGCTCGATACGTTCACGTAGCTGGCGTAGCTCTTCAGCGGTCATCTTGTATGGGCGCCTACATGGTGGTCCACCCTCCGCGTCCGGCTTGCGATCGATGCGGGCCTTGTCCTCCTCAGTGCGACGCAACTTGGATGCCTCCGGTAAGGCTGAACACAGGGTATCCAAATACTTCTCAAAGAAGGCGTCAAAGCGCTGCCTCCACGTGCTGCTTACCGGTGCGTCTCGAGTATCTTGACGGGGTCCTTCCTTCTCCAGGGTGGTGTGGGATGACGGTACTTCAGCAGCGGTAGCTGCGAAGGCTCCTGCCTCATGGTTGTCCCCGCGCGCCGCCATCATGAGCCACTGAGGTTGCGATTCTTCATCCCCGGCCAGGCGCCTGGTTTCAGCGTGGATGAGGTGCTGCTTCAGTTGCGTTGCCGTCAAGAACACCTCATCGATCAGCCCTGCGCCCTGGGCCTTGCCCTGACCCATCCCCGGACTACAACCCACGAGCGTCACCCGTTGCTGTCCTCCACCATTTGCTCGCGTGTTGAAGGAGACGGAACCGTGACCGGCATAATCCAACGTGACCGGGGAGAGACTGCGAAGCCACTTACCCCCCAACACCACGTCTACTTGGATTCCTAACGGCAAGACCCGTAGAGCCATCCGCTTCTCGCAGTAGTTTACTCCCGACGCCGCGTGCGCGGTGAACTTGGTGTACGCCACCTCTCCAGCGGTCTTTACAGACCCATCTGCCAGCGTGACCTTCATTGGTGTCCCTGAGCGCACTGTCAAGTCGCAAGTACGGGCACATTCCGCCGAGATGAAGTTGTCCGAGGCGCCTGAGTCCACCAGCACCTTCACTCGATGTCCACGAAGGTAGGCATAGAACACCAGGAGTAGGGGTCCTTCCTCGTCTCGCACCGCTGACAGTGTGTGTGCCAAGAGTGTCCCTGCTCGAGAGTTCGCCTTCCAGCGCACCCCCCCATCCAGTTGAACACGCTTACATTTAAGAGCATCTTCGATTGGGTGTGAACTCAAGGCGGCTGCAGTCTCGTCCACCAAGGCGTTGCACTCGTACTCTTCGCCACTGCCGTGTTCAGTAGCACTGACGTACATGGTGGCGTTGGTCGAGGCACTGACGTGAGTGGTATCACTATCAGTGGGGCTGACGTGGGTAGTGTCACTGTTGGTGTCGCTGACGTGAGTGGTGTCGCTGTCGGTGGCACTGACGTGGGTCGTGTCGCTGTCGGTGGCGCTAACGTGGGTAATGCCACTGTCGGTGGCGCTGACATGCGTGGAGTCGCTGTCTGACCCGCTTTCCAGCGGCTGGGACCCATTGGATGCATGCCGGGCCGGGCGCGTTGCACGCTGGACCAGGCGCGTCGCCTGCTCAGTAATACAGGTTGCATGCTTAACCGAGCTAGTCGCATGCTCAGCCGGGCGTGTGGCAGGCTCAGGCTGGCATGTTGCATGCCCCGCATGCCCCGGCACATGCCCCGCTGCATGCCCCACTGAGCTGGTTGCATGCTCGGGTTGGCACGTTGCATGCCCCGTATGCCCCGCATGCCCCGGGGCATGCCCCACTGCATGCCCCACTGAGCTGGTTGCATGCTCAGCCGGCCGTGTTGCATGCCCCGCATGCCCCGCATGCCCCACTGCATGCCCCACTGAGCTGGTTGCATGCTCAGCCGACTGTGTTGCATGCCCCGCATG